>NSDO01000373.1:3674-56971 GCA_002286825.1 Lagenidium giganteum
CGACTGCACGTCGCAGCAGGCGTTTGCTGGTCACGCCAATGATAAACGGATCTGATCAGACCCCAATTCCGACATATGGCCAGCCGTCGTCGGCTGTTTTGCCCGCAAAGAAGAACGCGGTGTCATCGTCCAGCTCTGGTACGAATGCGTGGTTTCGAATGCGCGCTTCGGTTGGCTGCATCTGGAGCCCTCCACCGAGTCGACGGCGATAGTTGCGGACAAAATCGACGACTTGTTTGTGGCTTGGTCGTCCTCGCGGTGCGTCGTCAAATGCGGGGTCATTGAGGATGCTACTCCCCAATAGAAGTGGAGGCAATCGCTCAATCTGTGGGATGATCACCGCCTTCATGTCCGTTGTGACGACGGGTCGAACTGGGGTGGCCGGCTGGGCTTGCTGTGAGACGTGAACAGTAGCATTGCACTTAACCATGCATGTGCCGACAAGCCAAGCGACATGGCAACGGCGATTAAGCTCGAAGCAGAGTTATTGACACATTCAGTCGCTGCTCCTTCATGTCGTGGAAGCCTGGGCAGACTTTGCAATACGGGTCTTTCACGGTTGCGTTGACGTTGCTGCGCTTGAATTCGCACGCACGAAATAGTTCATACTCCTCCACGCTGTCAAAGCGTCCGAGCACTTCCCAAGGCGTCATTGTTGCAGTTTCTGGAGCCACAGAGTGATGCTTCTGACGTTCAGGATCTAAACGGACACCACGTCACGCACTAAGGCGCAAGCAACAGTGATGATGGTTAGGTGTCTTGTTAGATACCGCTTCAATTTCATCCAAAGTGACGTTTCCATCCAAGCTGACAAACAACCCTGTCGAATTGTCCAATGTGACACAGAAATTCGTTGGAGAACACCATTTCGTCTCAACTCGATACAGCTCTTTGGTCTTGGCGCAGTTTCCCCACTGATGATCCAGCTGATGGGAACCTGCATCCTGAATCCTTCATGACTACAGTGCTTCTGTGCCAAAGCCAAGCCAAGAGCACGAACCGGTTCCAACGCAATAATGGTCGTGATGGATGGAGTCTGCAATCACCGCCCTGTCCCATAGTGTTCTACAATTGCTGCCGTCGACTCAAGAAATATATGTGTGTTTTGTATTTAATACTCGTACACCACACTTTGTGTTAATTGTGTGGGCCACTTACGGAATTAATTGCAATCCCCTCTCTTAACCGATGCGGCGTGTCCGTCGCCAACCGTGCGATTGTTTGGTGGTGATCGAGCGGTCGACAAGCAAAGATGCTCGCGTTCCGTCGCCAAGCGCTGGCGCCTGTGGCGCTCCGTGCGTGCTTCTCCACCACCGCCGCAGCTGCTGCGTCTGCGTCGGAAGGTGCTCTCCATGTGATCCACCTGGAACAGCGCGAAGGCAACGGCTCCCGTGCCTCGCGCCGTCTCCGTAAGCAGGGTTTGTTGCCAGGCATCATCTACGGCGAAGGCGTTGACGGCCAGAGTGACAAGAAGCTCGTCGCCTTGAAGACGCGCACCTTCGAGCAGCTCCACCGCAAGTTGTGGACGTCCATCGAGAACCAGGTGTTCGAGGTGACGGTGGAGGGCGAGGCCGCGCCAGTCAAGGTGTTGATGCGTGACTTGCAGCTTGACCCAGGTGTGTACATGCGTGCCAGGCGATGATAGGTGTACGCGTGATGGTCAAATGGCACTCACTGTTGTTATGTATGCGCGTGTTTGTGTGTGTGTGGTAGTGTCGGATCTTCCTGTGTCCGTCAACTTCCTGCGATACAAGCCAGGCCACAAGGTGTCGATCCCAATCAAGTACTTGAACGAGGAAGGCTCACCAGGCCTCAAGCGTGGTGGCTACATCAACCACATCCACCACTCGCTGGATTGCTTCATTTTCACGGACGTGATCCCAGAGACGCTGCAGATCGACGTGAACGGCTTGCACGTGGGTGACTACATCCACTTGGACGCCATCTCATTCCCAGAGGGCGTCGTGCCAGCCATCCCAGCTGGCTCGCTCGTGTCCAAGATCGCTGGTCGTCGTGGTCTCATCCCACGCGCCGAGCCTGTGGTCGAAGTGGTCGAAGAAGTGGAGGAAGAGGTCACGGAGAAGAAGGAGAAGGAGTTCGACATCTGGAACGACGTCTTCTAAGCCCGCTTTGCATTGCTGGGACTCTGGTCACGTGTTCGACTGCTGCGCTGTGAGCCGTGACTTGTGCTCGGTGTTTCTGGATGCTCAGAAAGCCAATATACAATTATTCAATAGATCCTGATCATCCTGCATGATGATGCATGCGTTGCGCTGAGCGTGTTCACCGACAACGGCGATGGTAATTGAGGAGGCAAACCAGACGGAGAGTTCATCATTTATGTCGTGGATTCGGTTTCTTCTACTGCTGCCACTGATGCTTCATTTGCTTCGGCCTGTCGTGTTGTCTCCTCAGCATTCTTGGCACTTGGTTGGAAGAACGTCGACACGGATGGGGCATTGGCATCAGCCTGAATCGGTTTCTTTGGCTTCGGTGCTGCTGCTGCTGCTGCTGCCGTCGCAGCTGCCGCTTTGGACAGATCGGGAAAATCCTCGCGCAGCCAGTCGAGCACACTCGTCGTGTGAATGGCACGGGTCACATCCCTGTCTTTGATTTGGCGTCGGTTCTGGTAGAGCGCGTTTTCGTAGCCTTTGGTGGCCAGGAATTGCACGAAGAGCTCCTGCGGTGACAGATGTCAGTTTCCTCTTCATCCAAACAAAATGGCATCTACGTCACTCTACGTACCGCGGCCTTGGCAATGGCGACTGCGGCGTCTCGTGTCACTCTGCCGGCCTCTGGGTCTGTCTGGATGACACGCTTGACGCGACCTAACACCAGCAGAACGACACCATGAGAAACATCACCAAAGCCACTCCATAGTGCAGCCAGCCATACCAATAGGATACAGGTGCGGTGCTGCGACCTTCTCCACGGCGACTGGTTCCTCCAGCACGCCCGCTTCGATTTGTTCGCGCCGTTCCTGCTCATAGCGCTCTTTGTCTTTCTTGGCAATTTCTTGGTAGCGCTGAACAATACCACCAGAGCGTCTCCGTCAGTGTCCACTATTCATTGCGTTGCATTTGCTATCACGCGCACCTCTTTGTCTTGCTCGCTCAGCTCCTTCCATTTGACGCTGACGAGCTTCATCACGGCGCCCACATTGGAGCCTGCGCGCCATCATGAGTACAGTATTAGCGCAATCTTCACTGCACCTGCTCGATCATCCATTGCACCACTCACCTGGGTTCTCTTTGATGATATCTCCACGCACTTCGTTGCAGAAGTGCATGTAGCCGCTCATCGGCTTCTTGATCGGCGCCATCGTGCTCCGCCGTGCTCTGTCGTTTGGCACGCTTTCCACTGGCAATATAATATTAGTATTCGAACCATGCGGGGATTGGCGGAAAACGAAGCTCCAAACACTATTTGATTGGCTAAAATATCTGAGTGTGATGAGGTGTCAGCGCGACCGTGGGCCTGGCGGACAGTGCGAGCAATCATGGGCGCAGCGTCGAGCAAGACGAGCACCAAGTCCGACAGCACGAAGAACAGCGCCAGCAATGAGTCACGGCCACTGACCACCGGTGAAGAGGTTCTGGGCATCGTGCTGGACGCCGTCGTCCTGTACGGCATCGTCGTGACCTCCAAGTACCTCTACAAGGTTAGCAACGCACGCGCCAACTCACTCACGTGGCGTCCATCGTCTCTGATCGTATCGTGTCTGCGCAGTCGCTGAAGCCGATGATGGACGAATTCTGGCAGAGCGACAGTGGTCGGTCCAAGTTGCAGAACCGCCTGACGCGTTCTGGGCGTCCGATGTTCCGCACGACGTATTACGAAGAAGTGATCGCCGGCGACATCGTCGACCCGCAGGACATCGAAGTGTCGTTTGAGGACATTGGTGGTCTGGAGCAGCAGAAACGCGACATCTACGACCTGGTGGTGCTGCCACTGCGCTGTCCGCAGTTCTTCAGCTCTCGTGGCAAGCTGCTGTCCGTGCCCAAGGGCATCCTGCTCTACGGCAAGCCTGGCACGGGCAAGACCATGCTGGCCAAGGCCATTGCGCGCGAGTCGGGCGCGTTCTTCATCGATCTCAAGATTAGCACGATCATGAGCAAGTGGTTTGGCGAGTCGCAGAAGCTTGTGCGCGCTGCCTTCTCTCTGGCGCGCAAGCTGGCGCCCTGCATCATCTTCATCGACGAAGTTGACTCGTTCATGGGCAAGCGCGGTGGCGTGTCCGACCCGACCTTTGCGTCCATGAAGACGGTACGCTCATGGTCATTCTGGCTTGTGTGCGGTGTTGGTTGTATCTGAGCTGACTTGGGAGGTGCTGGTTGTCTAGGAATTCCTGGCGCTGTGGGACGGTTTTACCGAGTTGAGCGCTAGCGACGGCGGCTTTGGTGTGATCGTGCTGGGCGCGACGAACCGTCCTGGCGATGTTGACCCAGCGTTCTTGCGCCGTATGCCACGTTCGTTCGAGATCGGGCTGCCAAGCGCGCCGCAGCGTGAAAAGATTCTCGGCCTGCACCTGCGCAACGAGGCGTTGGAGGAAGGCTTTGACCTGCGACGACTTGGCTTCGAGACCGAGCACTACAGTGGCAGCGACCTGAAGGAACTGTGCCGTGCGGCGCTGATGATTCCGCTGCGAGAACACCTGGAAGCGATCCGCATCGCGTCGCTGGAGGCGGCCAAAGCCCAGCAAGAAAACCAATGCGTTGACGAAGCAGCAGACGCAACGAGCGAGGAACAGGGAGTGATTTCCGTGACGCCGGAGATGCGTCCTCTGACGATGGCCGACTTTGCTGAAGCTCGCAAGATGGTGCAGCCCACGGGTGCGGCTGCGTATGCATACGAAGCCTCACAGAACGAGCGACGCCGAGGCGGTGTGCCAACAGAGATGCCGATGGACATGGAGATGTTCGCGGCCATCATGGCAGCGGGCCTGCAACAGATGATGCAGTTCAACCAGCGACAGCCACCGCGTGGATGACCGTAGGAATAGAGAGAAAACAACCAAAGAGACGTGTGCACATGGGCGACGACGCCAATATGAACGTGAGAACTCTGTGAATGTCTATTTAGTTCAGTCCAGGTCGAGAATCAACCGCTTCCGCAGCTCCAAACGACTTCGTTTAGGGCACCAATACACGATCGACAGCCCCAGAAACACCGGCGTGGCGTCGTCTGAGTACACGCGTAAAGCATCACCTGGCTGAGGGTCGCAAACCTGATCCAGCGGGGCACCACCGGGTGGCATCATGTCCTGCGGACGCACGATGACGTTGCTGAAGCCGAGCCACCGCTTCTGTCCGATAGCTGAGAGTGTAATAGATGGGAGATGGAGCAGCGCCGCCTCGATTGGTACCAACGGCGTCGGCTTCCCGATCTGTATATGGCATTCCACGCAATCAGACAGAATCTGAGGAGCGTACACCTAGTCCATTTACGCTTTGGTCAGCATTTACCTGCATCTGCTCTCGAACTTCCTCAAAAGTGACGCTGTCGGCGATGGTGAAGGTGCCGCTGCGTGTTCGCGTGAGCTCTGCCAGTGTCCCTCCAATACTGCTGCTATCAAGGCTGTCTGGATGCTGCAGCACCTCGCCGCATTCTCGAGCAATCGAACGAATGTATGTGCCACCACCGCACTCGACATGGATCTTTGCCTGTTGCGTGTGTAGGAAACATGAAGTTAGTTGGGATCCATCCATCGCTTGTTCGATGTCGGGACTGACCTCAGGGAAGTCGCCAGGTAGGAAGTCAAGCAGGTCGATGCTGTCGATGATCACTCTTCTGGCTGGAACATTCACTTCCTGTAGATTGCCAATACCATTGATGTGTTTTGTCAGCGTGCGTTGTTGCACTGAAGGCGAACCAGTTGCACTCGTTCACTTCACCTGTTTCGATCGGACGAGCTTGTAGAGTCGCTGACCGCCTTGCTTGAGCGCACTCACTTTCGGAGGCACTTGGTCGATCGCACCCACGAATCTGTATCAATATTGATGAGTGCATTCGCTTCCATGGTACTGGGCAGCAAAACATTGACGCGCGCACCTGGGCAACGCGTTTGCGACGTCGCTTTCTCTAAGCCACGGCACTGGACGTTCTGTCAGCACTTTGCTGTCGTTTGGAATCACCGTTTAGTTCCTTGAACAGCATCACCACGAGCATAATTTCTCTCTCTCTTTCACACCAGCATGCACGCACCCTGTGATGTCGTCCGTGTCGGTCGTCACACCAAAGCGAATGACGCCGTCGTACGCTTTGTCGCTGGTCATGTACTGCAGGAACCGCGTGGCGCGACCGATGGCCAGCACCAGCACACCCGTTGCCATCGGGTCCAGCGTGCCGGCATGACCAATGCGCTGCGTGTCAAACAGCTTGCGGGCTATGGCCACGCCAGTGTGCGAGTTCATACCCTTGGGCTTGAACACGTTGAGGAAGCCATGGCGCTGCGCGTGCGTCATCGTCATTGCCTCCGCACATGATCCGCGTCAACATCCAACCGCCGTCTGGACGTCACGCTATTGGTCAAAATATGAATTCTATATTTGACCAATGAACGCCTTTCGCGCAATCGAGCGCGTATTGCCGCACGCAATGGCGCGGACACCTCGATCATGGTGCTGCAGGTGCTCAATGTCGCGGAGAAGCCGTCGGTTGCCAAGGAAATCAGCAACATCCTGTCCTCAGGAAGCTACCAATGGGTACGTGGAGCTCATGCGCAGTGGTGCAGCGCGGTTTCTGCGGCTCCGGGTCATGCACAAATGCGCCATCCACGCTGACAATCCTGGGCTGTTGCACCTGCCGCCACCAGCGCCAAGGCTTCTCACAGTACAATCCGCTGTACGAGTTCCAGTACCAGATCCAGAACCAACCCGTGCGCATGGTCATGACGTCGGTCATTGGCCACCTCATGGAGATGGACTTTCCCCCAGAATATCGGTGCGTGGCTGCGTTTGCGTCGTGTGTCATCCTGACGGTCTAGTGCAGCAGCTCATCGAGCGTTGGCGTCGCATACAGGGGCTGGCAAACGTGTGATCCCGCCGAGCTATTCACTGCGCCGATTCACAAGAAGACGCGCTCTGACGAGACGCAGAAGAAGATCGAGAAAACGCTGCGCGCCGAAGCAGCCAGGGCACAGGTTCGTGCTCCATCCGCTTCGACAGGAGCGATCCATTCTCATTCACTGACTGTGACTGTAGTGGCTCGTGTTGTGGCTTGATTGTGATCGCGAAGGAGAGAATATTGCGTTCGAGGTCAAAGCCATCTGCGAGCACGCACGACGAGGCGGCCTCCGCGTATTGCGAGCGCGCTTTTCCGCCCTTATCCCGCGCGACATCGTGTACGCAGTGCAGCACCTGACCCAACCAGACGAGAAGTTGTCGCTCGCCTGTGATGCCCGCTCCGAGATCGACCTGCGCATTGGCGCAGCGTTCACGCGCTTCCAGACCATGCGACTGCAGCGCAAGTTCCCAGAACTCGACAAGGGCGTGATCAGCTACGGTCCGTGCCAGTTCCCGACGCTCGGCTTTGTCGTGGAGAGATACATGCAGATCCAGAACTTCGAGAGGGAAGCGTTTTACTTCATCGCAGTGACGCACGAGGCCGCTGACGACGCCCAGCCAGGTGCACCACCGAGCAACCAGCCACGCCCGTCCACGTCATTCACGTGGAAGCGGGCGCGTCTGTACGACCGTCTCGCTTGTTTGTGCATCTACGAGGAGCTACTGGACAATCCGATGGCTCGGATTTTGTCAGTCCAGAAGAAGGCAACATCCAAGCGCAAGCCATTGCCACTCACGACCGTCGAACTGCAGAAGTGTGCGTCGCGATGGTTGCGATTGTCGTCAGAGCAGACCATGAAGGCCGCCGAAAGCCTTTACAACAAGGGCTTCATCAGTTATCCGCGTACTGAGACCAACAAGTTCAAAGAGGGCACAGACCTCCGCGCGTTGATCCAACTGCACGAGAACCATTCGCAATGGGGGCGCTACGTTTCGCAAAGCCTGCTGCAGCAACAGAAGTTTGAGCACCCACGGGCTGGCAATGCTGACGATCAGGCCCACCCTCCCATCCACCCAACCAAGGCCGTGGACTTGTCGTCCATCACCGATCCAGCAGAGAAGAAAGTCTACGAGCTCGTGACGCTGCACTTCCTCGCGTGTTGCAGCCGCGATGCGAAGGGCCACCAAACTAATGTGCGCATGGGCATTGCGCACGAAGAATTCACAGCCACGGGACTGATGGTGACAGAGCGCAACTACCTAGACATCTACAGGTTCGAGAAATGGAGCACGTCGACCATTCCTGTCTACCAAGAGGGCGCGACGTTCATGCCGACGACCATGCTGATGCAAAGCGGCGAGACAGCGCCGCCGCCGCTGCTGTCCGAGTCGGACTTGATTGCCAAGATGGACGCACATGGCATCGGCACGGACGCCACGATCGCTGAGCACATCAAGACCATCCAGAAGCGCGAATACGCCGTCAAAGTCAACAACAACACGCAGTTCAAGCCCACGGCACTTGGGCTGGCACTCGTCATGGCATACGAACAAATGGGCTTTGAACTCGCGAAACCCGCACTGAGAGCAGCGGTGAGAACAACAACATGAAGACAACCGGGGCTGACGTTGTGGATAACCGATCGTATTGGTGATGACAGATGGAAAGGGATTGCAAAGCTATATCGCTCGGACAAAAAGACGTTCGCGCTGTGGTTCAGTCATGTTTGCATCAGGTGAGAGTCAACACGAGTGCAAATTTGCTGTAACCTCTCAGGTTTGTGCTGATTGAACGTCGTTGCTGTATGTCATAGATGAAAGAGATCTTCCTCAACGTAACGCGCAGTGCCGAGATGCTGGATCTGACATTTGCGGAGCACTTTAACAGCCCCAGCGACGACTTGCCCACACCCAGTTTCAGCGGTGGTCAGGCTGCTACCGCACGAACTTCCGATGATCGACGTCCGACAACTACTTCGCGTCCGCCATCCGCACGAGACAACAGCGTTAGTGGGTCTTCCAGCAGCTCGGCCGTTCCCATGTGCAACGGCCACAACCTGCCGTGCATCGAGCGCACCGTCAATCGCGATGGAACGAACAAAGGCCGCAAGTTTTACGTCTGCAGCCTGTCACGTGACGAGCAGTGCGACCACTTCGACTGGGCCGACGCGCCTGCAGGCAACACCCAGAGAACGCGCAGCTCACCAGTGCCATCTTCCAACTCGGCGCAGGCGTCACCAATGCCAACACCGGCTAGTGGTGGAGGATCAGTTCCGTCATGCAATGGCCACAACCTGCCGTGCGTTGAACGCACCGTCAACCGCGACGGCCCCAACAAAGGCCGGCAGTTCTACGTGTGCAGCCTGCCACGTGACGATCAGTGCGACCACTTTGCGTGGGCGGACGCCGTGACCGTGTCCATCGTCTGCTCTGGTCACAACGAGCCGTGCGCCGAGCGCGTTGTGCGCAAGGATGGCCCAAACAAAGGTCGCGAGTTCTTCTCGTGCCCACGCCCACAGATCGAGAACTGCGGCTTCTTCAAATGGAAAGACGAAGTGACAGGTACGGATTCTTCAACACCAAGTTACCAGACACCAGCCCCAACACAGCGACCGACGCCTCGCTTCGATAACAACAGGAACAACCACATCAGTGGTGGCAACGACACGGTGCCGCAGTGCGCCGGCCACCGAGCTCCCTGCGCGCTTCGAACGTGCAAGAAGCCCGGCGATAACCTGCACCGCCAGTTCTACGCATGCGCTGCGCCACCGCAGGACAGCTGTGGCTACTTCCTGTGGAAGGACGAGCGAGGCCCCAGCCAGCCATCGGCCAACAACTTCTCCAGTAATGGCCGTGTCACGTCCGGCACCAACAACTTTGGCAATCACCGCAACGGTCTTGGAGCTCAAGGAGATGACTCGGAGCCACAGTGTGACTGTGGCACCGTGGCTGCACGCTACACATGTCGTAATGGCGCCAACCAAGGCCGCCAGTTCTTCAAGTGCAGCAACCCGGACTCCAACCAGCAGTGCAAGTTCTTCCAGTGGGCGTCGTAGCCAGCCACCAGACTGAAGCCCAAGCTGTGTCTCACTTGAACAGATCCAAACTGAGGCTGCTGTTGCTGTTGGTGGCTTCGAGCATGGCCGCCACGACCGGCAGCAGCGCTGCCAAGCCACGATCGCGACGGCGCGGTGTCTCGCACAGGAACATGAACGCCCCAAGCAGCGCCACGTCGACGTCCTCGGGCGATCGCAAGCGCTTGGCACACTGCAGCAGCTCCGGCACAATGTCGAGTGGCTCATCCTGGCGCTCCTCCATCACCAACGCAACGTACTCGGCGAGTTGCTCGCTCGGATCTCGCAGCTCCAGGATGCGCTTCATGCTGTCCAGTCGGTGCTGCATGTCCGCGGCAGCGTGCTCCATCTCCTTCTCCAGCACGCGTGCACGCTTGAGGTAGCGCATGCGCTCTATCTCGTCCGATTCTTGGTCGTCGTCGCCGTTTTGGTTTTCCTGCCCATCGACGTCGACGCTGCCATCATCATCGTCGTCATCGTCGTCATCATCATCTTCGCCATCCGCTTCATCAGCTTGATCGCCCGTCGTGGTGTGTTCGTCGCTGAGGTCCTTGGCGCCACCCAGCGGCTCCGTCGTGAGCATGCGCAGCGCGGAATCGCTGCCCAGCAGCCCGCCGTGCAACGGGTGGTCCGGCGGAAACAGCGCCGCGTCCGCGTGCGTGTGGTCGATATGCTCCCCGATCTGAGCATCCAATGCGTCTGTACTTTCGCCCACAACCAGTTCGTCCGAGCCATACACGAGGCCTGGGTCGCTGTCGCCGTCGTTCTCCATCGGCACGAGATGCAGGAAGTTGTCCATAGTTGATGATTGATGATGGATCTGTTGACTGATGATGCCCGTTGTCAAAATTCAACCACTATTGTGGATGTGATCACTATTGTAATTGATCCAATCTGTGTCACTATTTTTGCTTGTTCTACCTATTTCGTGTAATTACCAGAGCTCAAACAAATTTGGCGTTGACGTCGATTCGAGCACCAAATGACCTGTCGCATTGAAGCGTGGTCGGAAGACGGGATCGCGTGGGAAGATGGTGTCCAGCGTCACATACTCATCCGAGCGATCGCCATTGCACCATGTGCATTGCCAGCGATGCACAGCGTGCGTGTTGTTGGTGAATTCACCTTCCGGGTACTTGTCCAGCCATTCACACGCGGCCCGTGTGGCTGCATCCGTTGGGTTGTCACAGCCCTTGCGCATGTTGCCAATGTTCCAGCGCGCGATCTCTGGATAAAAGTACTCCTGCGCGTACACGTGGACGGTTGGGTCGTTCTGGAACTCAGCGAAGTACGTTTGCTTGACGATGCGTGGCCCTGTGAGCGCCACAGGGTCCAGGCGGTTGGTCTCGGGCAGTCGGAAGTTGGTTGCAATGTTTTCCAGCAGGCGCAGCCAGAATGGATGGCGCGGTCGGGATGCCATCAACGCATTGCACAGCGCTAGCGACGAGCTGTGTTCCAGCAGCACGGTATGCGCCAATGGCTCCGAGCTCAGGAACAGCTCATTCGTCTGTGCCAGCGTGTCAAACGGCTTGGTGCACTCGAAGTCGGCGTCAGCGTAGAGGCCACCGAGCTCGTAGAGCAGTGCGTAGCGCGCCATGTCGGCCAATGCAATCTTGTTGACTTCGCGAGCCACGTCGGCGAACTGCGGGAAGAGCCGCTCAAAGATGGCGAGGTTATCGTCATCGTCCCAGAACACGTAGGTCCAGTCTGGATTGTGCTGACGCCACGTGCGCATCCAGGACTCAAAGCGCGCTGGGATCTTGTCCACTGTCTTCCACGACTGATGCAGGATGTGTGGGATCGAGGCGTGCTGCGTTGGCTTCGACATGGCTTGCTGGAGAACCATCTGGCCCGTGGAGTTGAAGCGCGGTCGGTAGACTCGGTCGCTTGGGAAGATGTCGTCCAGCGTCACGTACTCGTCCGAGCGATCGCCGTTGCACCACGTACATTGCCAGCGATGCACGGCGTGCGTGTTGTTCGTGAACTCGCCCTCCGGATACTTGTCCAGCCATTCACAGGCATTGCGCGTGGCGGCGTCGGTCGGGTTGTCGCAGTGCTTGCGCATGTTGCCAATATTCCAGCGCGCGATCTCTGGATAAAAGTACTCCTGCGCGTACACACGCACAGTCGTGTCGTTCTCGAACTCAGCGAAGTACGTTTGCTTGACGATACGAGGGCCAGTCAACGCCACGGGGTCGTTCAGGTTCGTTTCTGGGTCGCGGAACTTGGCGGCGATGCTGTCGAGCACGCGCAGCCAGAACGGATGGCGCGGTCGCGACGCCATCAGCGCATTGCACAGCGCCAGCGACGTGCTGTTCTCCAGCAGCACCGTGTGCGCCAGCGGCTCCGAGCTCAGAAACAGCTCGTTGGTCTTGGCCAGCGCGGCGAACGGCTTGGTGCACTCAAAGTCAGCATCAGCGTACAGGCCGCCAAACTCGTACAGCAGCGCGTAGCGCGCCATGTCGGACAGCGCGATCTTGTTCACGCCGCGGGCGACGTCCGCGTACTGCGGGAAGATGCGCTCAAAGATGGCGAGGTTGTCGGCGTCGTCCCAGAACACGTACGTCCAGTTGGGATTGTGCGTGCGCCACGTGCGCATCCAGGACTCGAAGCGCGCGGGGATCTTGTCGGCCGTCTTCCACGACTGGTGCAGAATGCGCGGGATAGTGTTGTTGTACGCGAGGTTGTCGACGCCGTCCAGCGGCGCGCCAGCGCGGGCCCTGGCCAGCTCATTGCGCAGCGCCTGCAGCTGCTGCTCGATGAAATCGTGGCGGTGCGCGCGCTGCTGGGCTTCCAGTTGCGCGCGGTCCGTGGCCGCCAGCACGCGGCTCATGCGCCAGCAGCTCAGCGCCACGCACACGACGAGGCCGCAGAACAGCAGCCACAGGCCGCGACGGCCCTGCTGCCGCGCGGTCGCCGCCGTCAGCGCCGACGTCGCGGCGTCCTTGGTGTGCCTCGGAATCATGTCGGGGCGTGAGCTGTTCTCCCGGTCGAGCGGCGACTTGGCCAGTGCGCGCTGCAGTGCCGTCCTCGCGGGGCTGTGGTGGTGACGGCGATGCTGAGCGTGCGACGTCACTCACGCTTTGAGAGACCTCTGGGCGCGCAAACGGGTCGCCATATGGAGACCTCCCCCAACCACTCGTCCCTTCGTGTTCACCACGAGGAAATTCATGGTGCGGCATGGCGCGTGAGAGAACGCCAGCGCAGCGGCTGGGGATGCGGTCGTCCAAATGGCTCACATGGTCCAAGCAGAACATGACGCCTTGGTGGACGCAATGCTGCTGGCTGATGAATGCGGACATCGCTGCTCAGCAATGCTGTTCAGGTGTATTGATGTTGCTGTTGTGCATGCGATGCCACGGCAGTCAACATGAGTTTGAATGGCGGGTGTTGCCCATTGAGAGCAGCAGCAGCAGTGCCAGCATCAGAGACTTCCCCAGAAACGAGACTCGATGAGGATGAGGTCCGAAGTGATTGATGGGGATGGGCATCAAACAGTGGAAGCTCTTGCCGCCATGAATGGCGTGCGGTGTCGTGTCCGCACATGGATGATTCACGAGGCAGCGTCAGCCGTCCAGCAGCAGTGTTCGTTCATTACGATGATTTACACGCTAGTGCTCGTCCAGAAGTACGCTCTCTGGGTGACTATGGCTATCATCGCTGTCATTGGGCAAAGCTTGCAGCCCAACGACCTGTGGATCGACTTTGATGCGGCATGGCGCACACCCATGCGTTGGGTGCGGATGAGTTGGTCGCCGCGGTCGAGGTGGTGGCGGCGGAGGTTGCTGTTGCGCACCAGCTATGCAGACGATCGCCGAGTCGTCCTTGTCGATGTTGGCGGCGGTGATGGCGGTGAGGCATTGGCACGTCGTCCCAGCTGCGTGGGAGCTCTTGTGAATGGATTGGAATCTTGCGGCCATTGACGACTCCTTGCCGCACCATGCCACGCAATCGACTTCGACGCCCACGTCGTAATTGGACATCCGTCCTTTGCCGGATAGCCTGAGGTTCGAGATCGGCTCCGAGCACGTGCCTGGCATTGGCGGCATCGACAAGGTCTGCATAATCGCAACATCTTTGGCGTTCAGAACGAACGTCTTGGCTGTCCACCGCGTGTCGATCCCTGGGATCGCGTGGATGTCGACAAGACTAGCGAGGCCGTTTTTGACCAAACACAACGCTCCCAATACGCCATGGTCATCCTTGGACGCGACTGTGAACATCTTGCAGCGCGGCTCGGCGATGCATTTGGCCGCACAGGTCGCCACGCTGACGGTTGAAGAGACTAACACGTTGGCGCCTGACGCCAGCATGTTGGGAAGAACCACTAGCTCGTGGCCATCGACGAGTTCGGCAGAGACGTGCTCAGCAAGCCCAACGATAGCTGAGCAAGCTGCAAGTACAAACGCCGTGGCATTCGGTGCCATTTCTCCAGCGCACGCACGCCGCGATGCAGCAGGAGGCCTCGACACGGTGCGCGAGCTGCACGTGGCTGAGTTCGGTCGCGCCCGCTCGATGGTGTGACATCAGAATTGCCGCGCCACAAGCAGTCGCGCGTTCACGCGAGGCGCCGTTCTTCCGAGCGGCACTTGTAGCCCATGACGCACGAAACGCCTGGTCTGGGCACCCAGCCACAAGTCAACTATGAAGCCACGCAGCGCGTTGCGCTCACAACATCATTTGCGCAACGCATCACAGCGAGTCTTTCTGTGCTAACAGCAGTCGGTGACTTTGTTGGATTCATGGATCTGTTAGTTCTCATCAATTGGCTCTGTTAGTTCTCATCAATTGGTTCTCATCGTCTCAATAGATTTGCGAAAGCGCTAGGTGGCTAGCTGGATGGGGCATGATTTCGTAGCACCAAGCGACCGCTGGCGTCGAAGGATGGCCGATGGACCGGTAGCTCCACTGGAAACACATCGGAGAGCGTCACGTAAGCGTCGGAGCGGTCCCCGATGCACCACGTGCACTGCCAGTGATGCACGGCGTGCGTGTTTGCAGTGAACTCGCCTGCTGGGAATTTATCGAGCCACTGGCACGCATCGCGGGCAGCAGCGTCCTTGCGGCGTCGGCATTGCTTGCGCATCTCTGGCTCGTTCCAGCGTGCGATCTCTGGATAAAAGTACTCCTGCGCGTACACATGCACGCTCGAGTCGTGCTCGAACTCGGCGAAGTACGTCTGTTTGACAACACGAGGACCTGTGAGACCGACGACGTCGTTGCGATGGTCACGGCGTGTGTGGAACTTGTTGGCGATAGCGTCGAGCACGCGCAACCAGAACGGATGGCGCGGTCGCGATGCCATCAATGCATTGCACAGAGCCAGCGCCTTGGTCTTCTCCAGTAACACAGCGTGGACCAATGGCTCCGAGCTCAGAAACAGCTCGTTCGTGTTGGCCAATGGGTCGAATGGCTTGGTGCACTCGAAGTCAGCATCGGCGTACACGCCACCGAGCTCATACAGCATTGCATACCTCGCCATGTCGGCTAACGCGATCTTGCTGACACCTCGAGCGACATCGGCGTACTGCGGGAAGACGCGGTCGAAGATGGCGAGGTTGTCGTTGTCATCCCAGAACACATACGTCCAGTTGGGATTATGGGAGCGCCAAGAGCGCATCCAAGGCTCGAAGCGCGCTGGGATCTTATCAATGGTTTTCCATGACTGGTGAAGGATGCGCGGAATCGTATTGGGAACGGAAGGTAAGGTAGTGGCCGTGTCTTCCACAATCGCTACTGGAGGATCGGTGACTGCGATGGATGGAGACGGGGTGGGCTGTTCGACCTCGATTGTTGGTGGCGTGAGCGGTGAGAATACTTCAGGTCGTACATCTGTAAACGGTGGTTGTGGTGCCACCAGTTGTTGTTCTGTTGGAATCTGCGATACATTGGCTTGCTCACGCCGCAGCGATAGCAATACTTCCTTCGGCAACTCACGTCGACGTTCTGGTTCTACCGCCTCGCCCTCGGCTGTGAGCACTCGCTTTTGATTGACGCAACTCACGACAGCGCACATCACTAGTCCGCAGAACAGAGCCCATATAGCGCGTCCGCGCTGTCGTGGTGGTGATTTCGTGGCGAGGGGCTTCATTACCTCTGCAATGCTGACTTGTGCTCTATCGATGATGCGCGCATTCAATGAAAGGAACTGGAGGCGGCAGTCTATCAATATCGCAGCCATCAGCCAAATGTCCAGATATTTCTCATTAAGGTCGACACCGACTTAGCGTTTTGAAAGCTAGTTTTTCGTGGGAGATCCTAGGTTGAACTCCTCGAGTCGTCGGATCATCGGCATGCCTCCTTCGTTCTCAAAGCTCGTGTTGGTGATCTCAATGCGCTCGCGCATCTTGTCGAGCGTCTCCTTGAGCATGTCTCCGAACTCCATTGCCATCTCTTCCATCTTCGCTTTGAGCTCTTGGATCTCGAGGTTCTTGGCAGCAATGACGCGGTCCTTTTCACGCTTCATTTCCTCGAAGTTGACGCGTGCAAGTTCTAGTCAATCAACGCCAAAGTCGTCAATGCTACACCAGCGAGCAGATAACATCACGTGCAACCTACCCAGCTGATCTCGCAGCTCTGTGTTAGTGTTTTCGAGCGCGTTGACTCGGTTCAGCAGTTCTTCTTGCATACTCTTGTACTGTCGAGTCATGTCCTGCGTGATGCCGAACGTCTCGAGCCGCTCGCGTTCGAAGTCGCGCTGTAAGTCGGAAACGCGGCCCTGCAGCTCGCGCTTAGCTTCCAGCGCCTTGACGGCATGCTCGTGGCGCTCGGCGAGTTGCATCTGCAGCGACCGATTCGCCGATAAGAAGAGCTTGGCTTGCTCTTCAGGCGTGAGCACTCCGCCATTCTCCGCGCCATCGTCTGTTCACACGCATGTGACTTTAGTACGGCGTCTGCGTATGCTCGCACGCTAGTATGCGCTACCTTTCTTCTCTTTGCCCTTCTTGCCTCCGCCCTTCTTCTCTTTCTTCGGTCCCATGTTGGCACAGCGAGCTCGCAGCAACGACGCGGTATGGCAATACTGACAGTGAGCAGTCACAGAGCGGCATAACGGTCCGTCAGTGCCGTGTTTAGTGTGCTGGGATGGAAGGGACTAATCGGTCGAGACATGGGTACTACACACAAGAGCGAGACCTATGGACAAAAGCTTGTGGTTGCCATTGCAAGGGCGAGCTAGAAGGCTACTGACTGGTCTGCTCTTGCTGCTGACATTCGAATAGTTTACGGTTGAGCGAACGGGAGTGAGGTCTGCTCTCACTCCCAAGCAGCTGGATGGTTGGACGTTCAAGGCCGATCGGCATCCTTCTTGGACTTGATCTGGCGCTTTGGTTTACCCAGTTCGCACTGGTTAACTTGCTGGGCGAAGCGTAGCGAGCAAAGGGTCTCGTTGGCTGATTCAGGCGTCGGCGACAGGTTCACAAGCATCAAAGTCTTGCCGTCACCGGACAAGCTAGTTTGAAGGAGATACGTGAGCTTGGAATTGCGGAATGGAATCTGCGAACAGTGTGTTAGAACCTCAATGCAACGGTAGAAATCATCAAACAGAGGGAAGGCTTACATGCGAGGACTTGTTGCCGATAGCTGTGAACACGTCGGCCAAGCAGCTCAGGCTTTTGTTGATGGCTTGAGTCTCTCGCAGGCGATCACCGGACACATTCGAGCGCGACGCTCGTTCACTACCAGCTAAGTCAACAAGGTTGAGTTTGCCATCGAGTACAATTCCTTCCGTCTCATTGGTGCCTTGCAAATGAAGAGTAAACACGCTGTGGGAGCGTGACGACTGGGCATTCATGTCTGTACAGGCTACGCTGCGGGCTCGACTTGCTTTTTCCATCAGCACCTCGACGGTGTCCATGCTGTTGACTTCCACCATTGTCAGCTCTGGTACGTAAACACCGCCCTTTGCCTCTTTCTTGATGCTGAGTTTCTTGTCTGCGTCTTCCTTTCCAACGAGAAGGTCTCGAAGAGTTTCATTGTAAATTTCGAGGAAGGAGGCTTGAACTTTATACGACCAACCGTGCTCTTGGAGTTTTTCCGCCTCGAACAAAACCTTTTCGATGGCGCGTGGGATAATTCCACGCATCTGTCCATGCCCGCTGCCTTGCATCTGATCATCAAACGAGCAAGTATGGTCAGCGAGAACGAAAGAAAAGCACATCTTTGAGCGTTGTGTGTACCGTGTGAGTCTTGCCGGAACCAGTTTGACCATAGGAGAAGAGACAGACATGATATCCATCCATCGATGACTGTACGAACTCTGACACTTCGTCGAAAACAACGTCTTGACCAGCAGACGGTGGGAACACCTTGTCGAACGAAAATGGTTGCCACTCAATCTCAGGTTGGCCACCTGATGCAGAGCTTTTACCGTATCGACGCAAGCGTAAAGTTTGCCCATCAAATTCACACGACACCACAGGATCGGCATTCTCGGCGTGGTCGGATGGTAAGTATGGGCGAGTGCGCGCGAACACACGAACATTTCCGCGCAGTTCCTGTTTCCAACGTTGAACCCGTCAGTGGTTCTGGCTTGCATTTTATCGATCTGTAGTCCAATGCTTACCTGAATCGTGTTGTGCATCGTCCTTCGAATGCGCTCACCTTGGCGAACCTTCTCTTGGAGCTCTTCGATGAGTTTATCGCGTTGGGCCAAAGACATAGCCTCCTTGTTGGACAGTTCTTTTAGCCGCAATCGAAGAACGTCAGCTTCACGCTTCACCTCACACAATTCTTCCAAGTCTCCGTGCTGGACACTGGACGCGCCCTGGCGCAAGGTGTGCACTTCGCTTTCCAAGCTGACCTTGACTTCCTCCATTCTGTCGAGCTCCTTACGGAATTTCTCACGCTCACTCAGAAGCTTGTTTTCTGCTTCATCAATTTGGGCTTGAAGACTAGATTTGATTTGCTCGAAGTTAGCGCGCCAATTCTTCTCGTCCAGTTTGACAGCTTCCAGTTGTGCGCCGGCTGCAACCAGTTCATTGCGAAGGTCGCGGTTCTGACTGTCCAAAATTTCGCGCATTCCACTTTGGATGTTAAGTTGACGTGCGTGTTCCTGAGACTCAGTCTCCAGCGCCTTCAGCTTCTCCAAAGCCTCTTTCTCTTTGAGCTCAGCTTCCATTTTCAAAGAGGTTTGTCGCTAGAACAATCACGTCAGTTAATCATCGATTGGGATCGAACGGATGAGAAAATTTACCTCCATCTGCTGCTGCAGTTCACGAATTGTTCCATCCTTGTTGGCATCTTTTCTCTCGAGCTCTCGGTTGGCAGCTTGAAGAGCCTCGAGTTTGTCCAGCAATTCCTTCTTTTCAGTTTCCAGTTTGCCGCTGGACGATGCGGTGAACTTTTGGATTTCAGTCATGTTCTGGACAAGCTTCATCATCTCTTCATCTTTTTCCTTGATCTTCGACTTCATTTCAGCAATTTCCTCTGTGGTACTGCTGAGTCGCACCTCAAGAGACTGTTTCTTCGCGTCCAGCGAGCATTTTTCCAGTTCCAGTTGCGTCCGACGGTCACGCTCCTGTTTCAGTTCTTGTTCGAGCATGTTGGCCCGCTCTCGTTGTCCTTCCCGTTCTTGATTACTGGCGGCAACTTCCTCACGGACCCTACTCAGCTTATCTTGAAGTCGTTCGATCTCCACATTTTTCCTGCACGTGAAGCGCGAAGTGAGGACGTGTACGCTTTCATCGCATGCCCGATCGCACGTACCGTTGAACATCTTCGAGGTCTTTCTTCTCGTAGAACTTCTCGAGTTCTTTCTTCGTTTCCGCATACATTTGTGCACGATCGGACATCGTTGCTTGGTGCGTCTTGATCTCAAATGCCAACTCATTATTCTGGTTTCGCAGCGTCTGAAGTTGAGCTTCCAACTCGCGGACGCGCCTCTCAAGGACATGCTGCTGATCACCAAGCGCGGTCTCTTTCGCGCGAAGGTCCTCGTTCTCAGCGGCCATTTGCTTGTTGCGCCGCTCCAGATCATATTTCTCGAACTGGATCTTGTCCAAGTCTTCCACGAGGCGCAGTTTTGCCGTCTCTGCCCGCTGACAACGATCTTCTGCAGCAGCAGCGCGCTTTTCTAGCGCCTGTCGATCAGACTTCATTCCCTGATCAATATGTGCGGCCGTCTCGTCGAACGCGACCAGCTGCAACCATCAACGTCCAATTGTAAGCCTCACTCTATCAACGGCATTAGCTGCAGTCACCTCCCACCTGATCGCAAAGCGTTCGAAGAGTGCCACGCAATTGACGGCTGTGAGCCAGCAGTTCATCATACTTCGCTTTGGAGAAGAACTTGGTCGACTTGGCACGCGCCTTGAGCAGCGCCTCCACTTCTTCCAGCTGTTGGGCACTGAATGCACCTCGAAAAGCTGCCGCAAAGGACCCAGTGGACGCCGGCTTGTCGTTTTCTTTGTTCGCGTTGTCGTTGCTGTCCGTCACTTCCGGGGTGGCGGCCGCTGCCCGCCGTGGCAGCTGCGATGGTCGACCAACGCTGCCTGGAGCGAGCGAGGCCCGGCGTCCCGATGGAACCGCCACACCGCGCAAGCCAACAGTCATTGGAGTCTTGAGCTTCATCGTTAGGCGCGAAGCAGAGCGTGGCCCTGCCGAAGCGGCGCGCTCCGTCGCGCCCGTCGCCTCGCGCTGCTGTAGGTTCTGCAGGCGAGGACTGGAGCGCTTGCGCACAATACGCGTCGAGCTGCGCTCGTTCATAGTCGGCAATCCACGTCTGCGCACAACCTGCTACAACGCGTACATTGCGCACTAGTGAGTCCACATTGCCCTGCATCGCCCAACGACTTCAACCACGCGCTGCCTACCTCAACGACTGGCGCGTGCTCTCTCGACTCGTCCGGCGCATCCGCCTCTGTCGTTGCTGGCGCCTGCGCACAACCACCGTCGCATCGTTCTCATCTCAGCACTGGACGTCCCCAATCTCCAGCCTATTCATTACATTGCGCCTCACCGTCGTGGATCTGGTGGTGGCCGTCGTCTCAATCACTGGACATGCGTCATGTTCAACTTGATTGCTGCTCGGAGTGGTGGCTCCGCTCGCATCGCCAACCGAGGCCGCCGCAGGCGTCTGCTCTGCCGCGTTGTTGGTCTTCACAGGCGTGGGCTTGAAGCCAAAGCCAAAGCGATGCGCTGCCGCCGGCGCCGAAGTGCTCTCCATCAGTCGTGGCTGCTTGTGGCCGCGCGCCGCGGACGCTGCATCCGCGCTCCGCGCGTCGTTCAAATCCGCGGCAGCGCGCGTGGTCCGCTGCGACTGCCTTTCAGCACCGGCCTGCGCGTCCCCGTCCACGGCGGAGGCGGTGGTCGTGGCGGCCACGGCCACGGTCGAGTCCGCTTGCTTTCGTTTCATGCGCCTGCTCGTCCGTTTTCACTGTCGACGCCACTGCCGCGCCCAGCGCCGCACCAAAGCAATTTTTTGAGTTTTCAAAACAGAAAATAATATTTTAGAAATGACATACTGTATTGCACGATCGAAATAAGTAAATACATCTACATCGGGAATGAGTCCGGTATATTTATTGGTGTAGTTAGTGATGCAGGTCCCAGCGCCAGACGGTGGCGTCGTCCGAGCACGAGATGATGGTGTTGCCGTTGGCGCTGAAGCACACCTGGCGGATCGTGCTCTTGCTGTTGTTGTGCGACAGCTTGCAGACCGAGCGCTCGCTGTCAGCGTCCAGGTCGAACACGCTGACCACGCCCTTCTTGTTGCCCACGGCCATCACTTCGAGCTGCGAGTCGAGGCCGAACTTCATGAACCACAGCTCGGCGTCCTTGTAGTGGTACTCGCGCAGCACCGTCACGGCGTCCTTGCCGCGCGACGGGTTGGGCTTCCAAAAGATCACCTTATTGCCCGTTGACTTGGACAGGATCAGGTCGCCGACCATGCGGACGCAATCCACGTAATCGGCGTGCACTTTGCTGGTACAGAACGCTGGGAACTGGATGAACTTGGTGTCGAATGGACGCCCCACAGGACGTGGATCCGTGTACGAGTTGCTGATCGCCGTTTGCACGACCCGGTCTTCGAGGTCCCAGACCTTGATGGTGTTGTCCATGCCGGCAGACACGAAGCACGATCCCTTGAGGTGCACGTCGACGCTCAGCACTTCATCGCGATGGCCGAGATGACCAGCAAAGATGGCAATGCAGACACCCGTGAGCGTGTTCCACAGACGAACAGACTCATCCTTGCTGGCCGACAGCAACAAACTTGGGTCAACGGGGTGGAAGCGCAGCTCGTTCACTGAGTTGCCATGGCCCGACAGTACAGTGACGACCGACTGTGTGATACAATTAATGATCTTGATGTGGCCGCGGTATCCCGCTGCGGCCAGCAACGGCGAGCCAGTGAGCACGTCGACTGTCCAAACGACCGTGAAGAACTGCTCTTCCGCGTCGCCGTCACAGTACACTTGGACCACATCCAAACTACCATTCTCCAAGCACTCGTACACGGTGATCTAACCACGACGACGCACAAAACCCCATCAGCATCAGCTTCCCTCGCAATTGGTTCGTAGTGTCCTTGCAAGGATCACTTACGCGGTTGCCGCCAACTGCCGCAAACATGCGCTCGTACACCGGCAAGACATCACAGAACGCCACGCAGTAGATGGCTTTGTTGTGGTCTTCCTTGGCGTAAGCTGTTCAATACAATACACAATCATCCTCTCACACCTGCATCTAATGAACGTCATCGCTTGCAATGGCTCGCGCACGTACACGAGAACTTGTACGGCTTCTTGCGGATGCGTGACAGCAGCGTCGGGGGCGGCAAACCATTTTGCATGGTCTCGTCGGTCGGCAGAGCGTCCGCCGTTTCAGCCGCATCATTTGGCTCTGCTGCAGTAGTTTGCACAGGCTTGATTGGGCCGGTATGCTCGGGCTCGCTGGTGGCCGTGGGTGGCATCACCGGCGCCACCTCGGCATCGGGCTCCACGGTCTTCGGATCCATCTCGTTCTGCCAACCAGCACATGTGAACACACTCAATTATATTGTTTTGTCCGGTACTGTACTCCCATGATAGGGTCGAGTGGGCGGGAAGTTCTGTTGAGGAGCGTTAGCGGTTGTTAAGGCGGCAACGTTCTTCGACGTCCAGATGAGCAATGGCATCGCTCATGGCGAGCAGCTCACGCTGTTTGACTGCCCACGCGTGCGCAAGTCCGAGTATTGGCAGTTCATCAAGCTCGTGGCGCCGCCTGGACCACCTCCGCCGGGACAGACGCACTGGTTGAGCCAGGATGCCACCGACGCTTACTGCCTCAAATGCAGCAAAATGTTCCGCTTCACCAAAGGCTCGAGCAACTCGGTCCGTCGTCACATGGAGCGCTTCCATCGCAAAGAGCTGGCCAAGTACCTGTCGCAAAGCGACATCTCGACGCGCAAGGCCGTGAATATGGCGCGCAAAATGGCGCAACGGAAAGGCAAGCGCGGAAGCCCCGGTGCGGACTCGGAGCCAGTCCTGGATATGGCGGCGGCTACGATCACGGCCAATCGACCGGCGACGACAGCAGCGGCGGCCACAGGCGTCGTAACCAAGCCACGTTCCCTCAGCTTTGGGTCGCTGGAACAGCGCAATGGGGCAGAACTGCTGGCCAAGTGGATCTGTTTGAGCATGCGCCCGCTGTCGGTCGTGGACGACGAAGGGTTTGCCGAATTTATCGAATACATCAGCTCCAGCAGCAGCACTGGCCGTGGAGCCTCATTCGTGCTGCCGAATCCAGATGCATTGAGCCATCGCATTGATCTCATGGTGGAGAACGCGAGGTTCGAGATCCGTCAGCGTGTCAAAAAGGACGCGCTTCATGCGACTGTGTCGATCGATCGGTGGGACGCTTTGTCCACATCGCTGTCGTCGTCGACGACATCACCAGCAACATTCTTGGCGGTGGCTTGTCATTATCTGACCGAAGACTTTCTGCCGAATCGCTGGGTGCTTGGCGTTGTACCCGCTGGTTCAAGCGACGACGATATCGTTGGCAACGGCGTGCTGGAAGTGCTCCGAGAAGCAGGCGTCGCCAAGACCAACGTGTCCTCCGTCCTCACGGACGCGACATCTCTACCTGGAGCTGTCCTGTCGAAAGAGCTCGAGTGTCGATGGCTGCATGAAGTGTGCGAGAGCATGCAGCAGTTGGTAGTGCAGCTTATGGGCACCGACGTTCCGCCTGTATGCGCCGACATCGCGAACGTTATCTCACGTGCGATGGAGGTTGTGGCTATCTTGCGAGCAGACCAATCGACTCGAGACAAGGTGTTGCAACTGGCGCCAGCCAACACCACCAGCACAGACCTTCACAAGCTCATGCTACAACCCCCAGAAGAGCTGCGGCTCCCACAGTACGTCGCAGCTGCTGTAGTGGTTGCTCTTCACCCAGCTATCGTCGCTTGCCATGAGGATTTCAAGGCCACTGGCGGAGAACCCGTGTTCTCACACAGCGATCTCCAGCCACTGTCGCCGCAGGAGCTACTTTTATGCGAAGCCACCGCCGTGTTGTTGCAGCCACTCCATGAAGTCACCGAAGTGGTTGTGAGCGAGAAGGCGTGTTCGCTACCTTTCATCATTCCGTGCCTCATGATGGTGCAACAGCAGCTCCAACAGCCCGAGCTGCTCGTCGACATCACGCTGCGAGCACGCCAGGTGCTACCCGAGTCAGAGCGAGATGCTTTCGTTCATAGCCTGGAGAGTCTTCGCAACCACCTGCTTAGCCTTTTCCTGCAGCGCTTTGACGACGTCTGTCGCGAGCTTGCATGGTGCTCCTTGCTGGATCCGCGGCACGGGCGAGCGCGACACATGACAGACGATCAACGCGAAGCCTGCAGAGCGACCCTGATCGACAAAGCCGTCGAGTTCTGCTCCACCCAGCTCACAGCAGCACCCACCGACGCTCTGCCAGCATTGGGCGCTGAGTTTGACGGCGACATCATGTACGGCGTGGCGCGTGCCCCCACGACAGGTCTCATGCACCGCTTGCTCTACGATGACGAAGAAGAAGTACCAAACGCCACCGATGCGCTGACACGCGATGGCGACGCCACACAAACGCGCATCTTCGTAACCAACGAGGTCGCCATGTACGTGAGTGAGCACCAGCTGCGGAAGACGCGGATCCTGTGCCCATTGCAATGGTGGCAAGCCAATCGCGACCGGTATCCGTTCCTCGCGTCGCTGGCCCGCGTGTGGCTAAATGTGATGGCTGCATCTTCGGTCGTAGCGCTGCGCCACCATCTGCCGCGCGAGTTGCTGGACGAGCGCAAGCCGTCAGTGCCTGCCACGACGTGGCAACGCGCTATGGCCGACCGCATCTTCCTCCACACCAACCTGCGAGCCATGACGCACGCGCCGTCGATCTCGCTGTGAATACCAAATATGTACACATGTCGATGAGTAGTATCCGGTATATTTATTTTTCTTGCACTGGTGTGGTGTGGATTGGGAACGCCGCAAGCTGAGGCGACAGTGGTGACTGACATGACGGGAGCACCAACTGGGCGTCGCGGAGGCGGCAGCGGAGCGCCTGGAGGCGAACGTGGCAAGCCCCGTGGACGCGGGCGGGGGCGCTCGGGAGGGGGAGGCGGTGGCGGCGGCGGGTCCAGTCGCTCGGCAGGCGATGATAGCGCCAGTGGCGGCCGCAACAGCACCGTCGGCAGTGGCACCCGCAGCCGCAGCAGCGAGAACAAGGCGAAGCGCAAGGCCACGACGACGCCGCGGGCGCCAGTGAGCGCTCGGCCGCTGCGTACAGTGCATACGGTCACGCGCAAGGTCGTCGTGCGCAACATCCCGCACACGATCTCCGAGGACGACGTGTGGCAGTTGCTGGCAACGCACGGTGTGACGCGCGAATACGGCTGGCGCTTTGTGGCCGGCAAAGTGCGCGGCAACAACCGGCAGCCGCACTTGGGGCGCCTGTATCTGGATTTCAAGAAGGAAACCGAGCAGGCCAAGCAGCTCATTGCGGCGCTCAATGGCTATTCGTTCGGAGATGGAAAAGGCACGACGAACATTTTCTAAGAACGATGGATGCGTCGCTGTGGACATTGGAGCGAGCTGACCGCGTCGGTTCATGTTCTGTGTTGTGTTGCAGACAAGAGTGAGCCGCTAGACGTGGATTTCGCGCCGTACCAGAAGATTCCGCGTGAAAAGCAACGCAAGGACGCGAAAGTGGGCACCATCGAGCGCGATCCGGAATACCTGGCGTTCGTGGAAGAGCTCAACAAGCCGAAGGAGGTTCGCTTTGCTTCATACTGTATCAAATGCTGTAGATGATGTTTGTCAGTGACAGTGTGCGTGGCTGCAGAAACTACCGAGCGCCGATGTTGTTGCCGATAATGCCGAAGGAGAGACCGTTGAGAAACCCGTGGCTGCGCTGGTCAAGTATTTTAACGAACGCAAGCTGCGTGACAAGAAAGTGAGGCAGATCAACCATGACGGTACATTCTGTGGAGTTGGGCTGACGTGCCATGATCGTTGTGGCACAGGGCAAAGCGATCAGCAAGTACGACAAAAGCAGTGCCACACGCCGATCACGCAAGAAAGAGGTGGGTTGTGACTGGATCATGATCAGAAAGTCGAAAGGATGAATGATCTTGGACGTTGTGAACCGCGCAGAAACCCGCAAAGGAAAAGAAAGGTGGGAAGGAGCGTTCGAAGCAAGCGGAAGGCGGGGACGGTGCAGGTGCGTTGATGTGTGCTCAACGGCACGATCGTCGGAAAAAATCGCTAATGGTAAACACCGCTGGCTATGCAGATGGATCAAAGGCACGCAAACCGCGCGGGCGTGGGAAGAAGGAAGCCGCAAGCGCGGCTGAGCCAATGCAGCCAGGAAGTCTCAAGATTATGCCAAAGGGCGGCAGCAACAACAATAACAGTGGTGGCGAGAGTGCGGCGAATGCAGCTCCCGCTGACAGCAGCAACGCAGTTCCAGCGAGGGGCAAGAAGTCTGCGCATACAGGAACGCGCGGTCGTGGCCGCAAGGAGCCTGGGGATGCAGATGCGAGTGCACCAGTGCGAGGCAACGGCAAGGGCCGTGGTCGTCGTGAACCGCGAGGACCGCGAGGTGGAGCCAAGGATGGTGAAGGACGCAATGACAGGGTAAGTTTCCATTCTATGGATAAGTGGAGAGTGGCGGATCATGAAGATAACGCTGTGTCCGTTTGCACGCATCAAGCCAAAGAAGGTGTTTGCTCCAAAGGAAGGCGGGTCAAGCAACGCACATGAAGGTTGAGAACTTGCTGCTGCATGGTCACGGTCATCCGTGAGTGACCTCATCATGCGGGGCTATCCATGAGCATGATCACCAGTGGCTGCAGCATTTTGGTCGGAATGCGCCAGTGCGTGCAGCTTTTAGTGATTGGATTGTTGGTCGCCCTTACTCGTTGGGAGACGTGAGGAGCTGTTGGAGCTAGGCGGGCGTTGGCGCTCGAAGTCTTGAGCTGGGCTGGGTCGTGTGCTGGGGAGATGCTGCCGCTTGGCAACGCGTACCGTTCCAGTCCATCGGCGAGGTCATTTTTAGGGCCGCGGCTCACAATGTAGTTCCTGTCGTCGGTTGGTACGGCGACAGCGCTTGTCTGTGTGTCTCGGCAACGCTGCGGCGCTCTGCTTCTTGTGTTCTTCGTTCGCAGCATATCGCTGTCACCATGCACACGCGCGGCGACCCCACAATCAAGCTCGTGCTGCTGGGCAATGGCTCGGTGGGTAAATCGAGTCTGATCGCGCGCTTCGTCGATGACGGCTTCACGCGCGTTTACAAACAAACCATCGGACTCGACTTCTTCGAGAAAAAGCTGCATTTCCCACGCGATCAGCGCCTGGTGCTCCAGGTCTGGGACATCGGGGGCCAAAGTATCAACAGCAAGATGCTCGACAAGTATTTGTACGGCGTCGACGTGGCGTTCCTATGCTATGATGTCACAGACGCCCAGTCTTTTCAAGACCTGGACGACTGGTGTCGTGTGGCCAAAGCGCACACCTCCAACGCTAGCGCGGTCACCGGTCGACAGACAGGGCTATACGTCCTCGGCAACAAGGTCGATCTGGTTGCTCACCGCGTCATTTCAACCGAGAAACACGAAGAGTTCATTCGCCGGCACCAGTTGCTTGGTGGCTTTCTCGTCTCGGCGCAAAACGGTGACAACGTCCTCAAAGCTGTCTACCGCGTCTCCGCCACAGCCGCCAAGATCCAGGTCTCGGACTTTGAGCTGTCTGCGCATGATACGGTTGTTCGTGCCACCGTGCAAGCGGCTACTGCTGCCGACGAGGCCCGAACAGCGATGGCAGACGCAATTGAGGCCGAAGACAGAGCCGCCGAAGCGCGGAAGGCAGAAGGTGCTGGCGCTCCCGCAGGATGCCACTGTTCTCTCATGTGAACACCATTTTTGATCCGCTAAGCTTTGTGTAAGCGCCGTTGATAGATAAGCGAAACTGGCACACTCAGCACACACACACGTGCAACGAGATGTGTTCGTGATCCACACATGCGGTCCGCGCTTGGAAATGGGCTCCGCAGAACGTGTATCGTGTTGATCAAGGCATGGACTCGCCCACTAGCTTAGCTGCCTGCTTCAATGACTTGAGTTTGTCTTGCTGCTGCGCATCCAGCAACGCACGATCATCAGCTGAGAGCTCGCGACCGAACTGTGACCACACGGAGAACACCGTCAGACACAGCAACAACATCCAATGGGCCAAACAACGCAGCAAAAGCCTCACATTGCTAGTCTTCTGTTGCATGAGCTTCTCATACTGCTGCCACTCGCGCATGAAGGGAGCGACGTACTTCTGCGGCGCCTCCTTGTGACGCCGGAATTCGTCTCTGCTCAGCGACAAGACGTCATGTTCGTGAGTCCTGCTCACTGCAGCCCGTCATGCATACGCTCAAACACTCACCTCACATATTGGTCACCAAGGACACGCATGTGCGCAGGCAGTTTCTTCTTGTGAAGCGTCAAGATGCTGCGATACAGCCGCAGCACTTCCTGTCGATGGCCAGCCATTATTGTCGCTTTCTGTGCGTTCAGACAGACGTCAAGCATTGTACAATTAATTGCAATTCTTTGTTGGCAAGCTCCATTCGATATGTTAACACGGTGTTGCTCGCGGGGAACCTCACAAGAAGTCGCACCTGCTTCGGAGCATGGCGATGCGTTCCTGTGGTGTTCCGTCGAGGAAAGACAGCCTGGCGAGGTCGTTATCTCGAAAATACTGGATGACTGTGACGTAGTGATGAAGGCGTGGGAGCACGATGGTGGTCCAGACGTCACCCCCTGACTGGTCGTTGCGCACAGCAGCGCTCAACGGGTAGCTGTGCATCGACAATCGCGACACCTGGATGCGTGCTTTGTCGTCGTGCATGCACTGAATCATGTCGCCCTCGTCAACACCAAGCATTTTCATGTACACTGCCATTTGAATGTGGTCGTGCAGCGGCGGTGGGTTGCGAAAGGCACGCAAGCGGTTCTTGACCTCGACAACCAGCGGCACCATCTCCCATTCATCATCCTCCAATATCCGCAACGAATCCGTCACGCCATCGATCATCCCACATATCGAAAAGTACGTGTCACTGCTGCTGGTTGCCTCCGACGTCAGGTCGATGACTTCATCCGGTGCGTCGTCCTGTGCAGCAGCAGCACGCCCGAGAGGTATAGTCCAACGCCGAGCTTTCCCATCCATGGCCACATAATCCACCTCAGTGTGCTGTTCAGTGTCGTGCTGCAGAATCATGGGATATGCGATGACATATAGCTCTTTGTTTGTCATTCTCACAGCGTTCCTGCCCATGATTCGTGAAGACTGAGCAGCTGCAAGGAGACTCCGCATCGTAAAACACACACACAACGTACCCCGTTGATCGTTCGTACGAACGCAGTGCGAGGTTCTCATTACGCACACCAACGCTCTGGCTGATTTTCTGTTTGATCATCGAGCGCGCTTCATCTGCTTCGTCTTTCGCAAGCTTCCGCTTCTTCTGCGCGCGTGAAATGGCTTTCTCCACCTTTGCGATGAGATTGTTCGCTTCGCTCACAGCCACGGGTTTGTTACGAATGCTGCTCCACTGCAGGATTTGCTGCAGCTCTGTGGACGTTTTGCTTCCTGTCTTCTTGACAATGCTGTCAAGCTGTTGGTCTTTCGTCACAACGCGCATTCCGAGCACCTTTGCATCGGCATGCAGACGTTCTTCGTCGTCTTGATACACGTACTGCTCCCGCACATGCGCACTTAGGACTGCAATTTTGTAGATGCAGACCCTGTGCATCCACCAACCTCCATGAAGTCCTCCACTGCATCGCCGTACTCGTGCAACCCGACGACCGACGCGACCTTTGATGCTGCAAAGCGAACGACGATGGGCAGCTCCATTTCTCAGTCAGCACTGTTTGCCTTCCCGCCAAAACTCAAACCACATCATGTACTGCTTTTGGTGAGAACGCGTTTGGTACGATCATCACTCCGTCATTCACTTAAACTTAACGAAATACTGCCAACTACAGCACCCTACCACAATACAATACCATCCACCGCACACTGCGCTCGTAACACCATTCACAAATCCCCAACACACACTGACAGTGTAAAGCTTCGTATAATTCTACTCACTACTGAATTCCTCAATCCCAGTAGCAATTGGCTGTTTAGTAGAGTAAGACTTTGAATGTAGTTTAGTAACTCTTTAGTCGCTGTAAGGTAGTGTAGCACAGAAATTCGAAGTGAAGTTATCACGTGTGGCTAACGCAGCGACGCTGGATGCGCGCTAACCTTTTCTGGCGCATGTATGGCGTGCTTAGTGGCGGCGTCGTGGTCTCGGGCATGGACGCGATGTATCCCGTCGGCTGCGACCCCACCACAGCAGTGATATAGTTGACAGCGCCCTTCTCGACTTCTGCTTGCGTCGACTCGGGTGCAGCCTCCATCGCTTCCATGGCGCGATCTGCCATGCGCTGCCAATCGGTGCGCTGGAGAGCCACGACGTACGTCAGCAACTTGAGCACTTCCATCGAGAGCACGCCGATCCAGAGAGCTGGTAGGCCGTAGCCCATCGTGATGCCGCCGATGTACGCGACCGTCAGGTTGACGCACCACGTCGTGAGCGTGCTGGCCCAAAAGATCACTTTGACTTGACCCATACCCGTGAGCACACCACCAAACAGCATCTCTATTGACTCAACGACGTAGGCGCAGATAAAGATTGGCAGCACGCCGCGACACACGCGCATCAGCTCGGCGTCGTTCGTGTAGACGGCGATGAGCTGCCAGTCGAACATGGCTGTACAGACCGCTAACGCAGAGACAACGCACACCGTGCAGAGAAGACCAAGCTTAGCGATGGCCTTGGCTCGTGCTGGCTGTCCTGCTCCCAGATAGTTGGCCACGCGAACTTGTGTCGCGCAGCCGTACCCCCAGAACAGCGCCCATAACAATCCCCAAAGCCCAGATATAACAGCGTTAGCAGCGATGGTTTGTGGACCAAGACGAGCTGCAACCAACGAAATCAACGCGTTGGCCAAGTTGGAAGCAAAGCTGTTGCCCGCAATGGGACCCGCGATGGTAATGAAGGCGCGTAGACGGCAAAGTGTCAACGCTTTCCAGTTCCATCCTCCCCACGCACGGCGATGATACTTCTTGTAGAGGAAGTTGAAACTGAAGAGAGCGATCGGCTGGAACCAGGACGCGAACACGGTTGAAAGCGGGGAGCCGACGAAGCCGAGGCCTTGCCATGAGCCGATGCCGTAGATGAACACGTAATTACCGCAAATAGCGACGATGATCGACATGGCACCCACCAAGGTCGTCGGATAAATGATTCCGATAGCCTGGAAGTATTGTCTATAGTGGATTCAGACCCTACTACGTCAGCACTTCAACATGCAAGGAGGCAAACAGAGGGACACGTACCTCAGGCACGCGTACGCAAGCGAAGGAAGGATTGAGAACGCCAGCACGCGAGAAAATGTAGTCGCTAGTGCGATCACTTGCGGATCATCCGTTGAGTACTCAAGCACGTAGCCAATGCACCAGTACCAAATGAAAACTGGGATTGATAGCACAGTAGTTAGCAGCAGTCCAAACTGGAGCCAGACGCCAGTCAGCTCTGCGTTGCCAGCTCCCCACGACTGCCCACACAGCTGCACAATTCGAACACACAAATAAAATGTTCAGATACGAGTTCCGATACCTCTGCTATCAGGATCCTAGACAGGCTGCGGCTTACCGTGATGAGCGCTGACGCCGATGCCCATACGGCCATCAACGGTGCACTAGTCCAGACCTGAGCCAACGATGCTGCTGCAAGCTCTGGTACGCCGATGTGGCCAAGGAAGATCGAGTCGATGGACGTTAGCGCAATGCGAGCCACGGTCGACAAGCTCACTTGGAACGCCATGCCCGAGAGATCAACAAACTCGTTCCATGTTGACTTGCGTTCTCCACCTCCATACTGGTGTTTGGGCAGTAGCGGGCTGCATTCCCCCTCACCCATGCTTGCTTGTGGTGACGCACGGGCTGGAGCGTGACCGGCGTCTTGTCAACTGTGTTTACCAGCTCGCAAGGGATGTCTTGTGAGGGGATGCTTGTGGCCGTTTCGAGGCTTGAGCGCCGTTGGCACGAACAAAGGCGTTGGTTGTTCCGCCGATGGCTCTTCGGGCTCACATGGATCGTTGACGACGCAGACCAAATCGAATGGGCAACGCGCTTGGCGGTGCGCATGGACACCAAAGCTACCAGCAGCGAGCGGTGGTGGCGGAGTATCTGGCGCACCCACTGAAGAATGTGGAAGAGTGCGCGTCCATCTATCGCGGCGGCTCACTGCTCGATTACGACGACCACGACAGCCAACCCGGTGCGCGCGCTGCTGCAATCGCACCGGCGTATCCGCGCCATCTGCAATTTCATCAGTTCGAAGAAGTCTTTGGCATGCTCATCAACGACCCCGAGCCACATTTCAAATATTTCCACCACCATGACACCAAGACCGTGTGCGCACCGCAAGTGTTCACAGCCATTGCGCTGTACATGAAGGCGGACTTGCAAGGCAAAATCGGCTTCATTATTCGACTATACGCGGATCGTGCTGGAGTGCTGTCTTCGGAGAGAAAGCGGATGCTGGTCCGGGACTTCCTGCTCACACTCCAGCGGTTGTTCTACCTGGCGGATCCCGTGCCGAGCGAAATCCTAAATGCGCTAGAGGTGATTATCTCCACCGTCTTTGGACCTCAGTGCTGAGCTGACTGCGAATGTTGTGCTGTCCATAGAGGTCATTCTGGAGCATCGAAGATGGGAAACTCCAGACTGTTCGTGAGCTTCACGATGTTTGCTTTACCAATCCACGAGTCAGCAGCTACCTTCACGAGGTGCAGGCACTCGTTCAAGGTGTGCTGCGGAGGCAAGTCAAAGAAATATTGCAAACTAATCCGTGTTGCATGAACAGAGTTTGCAACGTCACACGAACGGGAAGTGCATGCCCACCGGTCGACCGTGATGCAATCGACGACACGACCGCAGCAATCAGATGGCTCGTCAGAAGCCAAGAACCTATCTCGAACAGGAACAACGCTCGGCTTGGTTGTGGATTCGTTCCTTTGGTCAACGAAGGTATGGGTGACTGTCTATATGATCGAAATGGTGCCGCAGGAGAGGCTGATGGGACACGCTCTGTTGTAGGTGCTCGACTATCCGTACTATTGGCAGCAATCGTTCACGGACGTCAAATCGGACGTGAGTTGTCTGCGAGCGGTACGATTGATCTACACAGCACCTCGACAACTACTTTTGGTGTTGGAGCCACGGCGTGGGGAGGCAAGCAAGTTACAATGCGTTGGAGTGATCACCCCTGCCAACTTTGTCGCGTGAGCTCAGCATCACTGTTTGCTTTCTTCACTTCTTCGTTTTGTTGAGCCAATTCGTGATCGGTCAGGTTCTTCTTGTCGCTGCTACCTCCACAGGACAACGGTTCGATTCATCACGAATACCTGCGTTTGCAGCTCGAGTCTGCAACGAGAAAGTTTGCCGAAGCACATGTCGTGGACGTCATACGGCATCGCCAGACAGAAGGGCCCTGTAAGCACCCATTCCAGTGCACGAGTGAGGACGAAGCGCTCTTCAACGTTGCGCTCCGCTTTGCATGTGGGAACGCCGTGGTTGGGATTGTTCGTCAGCCATTCTTTTCCCATGAGGCGTTTCTTGGCGTCATCGACGTCTTCGACCTTCTCGAGTGGGTGCTTGAAGACGTCGAATCGATACTTGGTGCGAGAAATGCTGCCACGTATGCTCCATTCTCCAATGACTGATCCTGTTTGTCGGTATTGAGACAGGTGCATATCACGCGTACGCACTGTCGGCGTTTGACTCGCTCTTCTACACGCCATTCCAGATTGAGCGATCGATGTCGGTCATCGAAGCGCTGGTGTCACTTGAAGCACGGAACCTTTCCGAGGCGTTGGCTTTGCCGTCGACTGGTGAGCGTCTCTCGATAAGTGCGGACTTGTTTTGCGCGATGATTGCGAAGGTCCCAGAGAATGAGAAGCCCAGAGCCGAGGAGAAGCAAATTGCTGCCCAGATCCAACAGCCACTTGATAGCGCTGTTGCTTTGTTGCCTCCCCGTCGCACTCTTCGACCAAGTGCTTCTGTAAGAAGAGCGATCATGGAGATGGTGGATCACAGAACAAAGCGAGTCTATATTGTAGACGAAGCGGGTGTCCTCATCGGTGCTGTCCGAGCCTCTGACATCATGTTGATGATACTGACGGCGCAGCATAACGCAGAGAAACGCCAAAGCAAAATGTCTACAATGGAATGAGCATCGCGCTGGGAAGGTTTGTCGTCCCCGTTTTCCTTTCTAATCTTGCGCTTGGACGATGTGGTTCTTCCTGCGACCAATGCGCAAGAGCAACAACTTTCCGTCCAAGAGGTCGTCAGCGCCAAGGATTTTGGTTTCGTGATCCACGCGGATGTTGTTCAGGTAGACACCACCACCCTTAATCAATCGGCGGCCTTCGGCTGCAGAAGAAAAAAAAGCGACTTCAGCGACACTTTCGCCGCATTCGTTCTCTGTCGTGCTTACCTTTCGACTTCCATGTTCCGATACTAACGGCAACATCAACGAGCGACTTGCCGACCAACTCACTTCTCGGAACAAATGCCATCGGAGCATCCCCAGCCATGCTGAGCACCTGGTCTGCCGTCAATGTGCCCTTGCCAAAGAGCGCCTCAGTCGCGCCCTGCGCACTTCGCAGCGCGTCTTCTCCGTGCATGGTGCGTGTGATCGATTCTGCCAGAGTTTTCTGGGCAGCTCGCTTTTCAGGAGCGCGGCTATGTTCTTCCACGATTTCGCGAATCTCTGTCAGGTCGAGGAAGGTGAAGCTCATCAGCAATTGCTCCACATCTCGGTCATCAGCGCGCAAGAAGTACTGGAAGAAGTCAAACTGAATGCACAACAACACGCCGTCAAAATGAAGACACCATGCTGCGAAGTTTTGAAACAGCTGGGAAGCTATTGTCAATGACGTCGAAGACAGGACGTACCACTTGCGTTTTCTTTGCGTCGAGCCAGATAGCGTTGCCAGCGGACTTGCCATACTTCTCACCGGCGGCTGTCGTCAACAACGACAAGGTGATACCGTATGCCTCCTGTTACATGACCCAGCAGCAACATTATTGAGTCTTGACGACGCTTTGTGTAGCCTAACTCCGCGAACTCCTCACATTGCCGGTTGCCTTTCGGATGAGATCGCATCCAGAGGCGATGTTGCCCCACTGATCACTGCCGCCGAGCTGCGCAACACAGTTGTGCTGGCGGTAGAGATGCAGGAAATCATACGCCTGGAAGAGCTGGTACGAGAACTCGAGGAAGCTGATGCCCTGGTCCGTATCCAGGCGCTTCTTAACGCTCTCGCGCGTGAGCATCGTGTTGACACGGAAGTGGCGGCCGATGTCGCGCAGCCAGTCGACCGCCGACATCTTGGCGTGCCAGTCCGCGTTGTTTACAATGATGGCGCCTGTGCGCGGGCAGTCAAAGTCCAGCACTGGCGACAGGCCATGGATGATCTGCCGAGCGTTGTGCTCCACAGTCTCTGGCGACAACAGCGAGCGCTCATCCGACTTGCCACTCGGATCTCCAACCATGCCAGTAGCGCCTCCAACCTGCCACGAATGTCGTCAGTACAGCGTCGTCCTTCACCGCGTTGCATCGTGCATGCGTACCACAAGAATGGGGCGCACACCGGCGACCTGGAAGTGACGCAACGCAATGCCCTGCAACAGGTTGCCGAGGTGCAGCGAGTCTGCCGTTGGGTCAAAGCCACAGTAGACGGCTGGCCGATTGGCAGTAGCATTCGCAACGAGTTTATCAAGCAGCGAGCCGACGTCCTGGTTGGTCAGCGCCGCCAGCATGCGACGCGCACGCAGCGCCTCCACAGCCTTGCTCATGGTGACGACCACCGTCCAAGCAACAAAGCAATGAAATGCCACTATGTCTCTTAGCCTTATGCCACTATAGAGAGAGATACTGACATCATTCAGTTTTCAGAGGAGTCGGCGAACTTCCAGCGCACGGCGCAGGTACGAGATCTGCCAGAATGCCACAACGAACAGCACGACGGCCTCGACGCAAGTCCACCACAGGATGCGGTTGTGCGTGCTCTCGATCACTGCAAGACATATAGTTGCATCATTCGGATGTTACACTGGAGCGGGGACAGCACGTGTGAGCCTCACCTTGGATATGGTAGTTTTTGATCGACTTCATGTACGACTGCGTATCCTTCACGGTATCCAAAGTTGACGTCAATTCGTAGACGAGATCTTCCATGTCTTGCGCTTGTTCTGCGTACACGCAAAACATGTTAGTTTGTTCTCATCAACGTGGCTGTCAGCAATCACGTACTGATTTTGGTGGCGTCGGCATTGGACAGCACTTCGTGTGTGGGGTCATCGGCGTGGAATGAGAATCCGACAACCACATCTCCCACAGCATCAATAATGTTTCTGAAGCACGCGTTGTGCATTCCGCCTTGCTCCACTGGCCCCAAGAAGCGTCCATTGGTTCCCTTGTTCGAGTACAGCACTGCTCCCTGTTCGTTGATCAATTCCACTTCGAGGGACTCCGCCACTCCTCTGAGCACCTCGTAGTTCAGGGAGATGCCGTGCTTGTACTTCTCTGCTTCAATGCTGAAGCACTCAGTCGTTGCCATGGGAATGGTGGTATGAATTGCCACCACCGTCTGCAGCATCAGCGCCAAACACAGCAGTAGCGGCTTCTTTCCGACGCTCGCCATGGTGCTCATCCGCTCTGATCTTCGCGAATCACCCAACGGCACTCAATCTGCCCAAACCTCCATAAAACGAACACACCTCGAGAAGTGAACAGCTCGCTTTGTGATCCCATCGACCACAGCGTGGCGCACAAATGGCGCCCGCCCAGGACGTTCGCAAGCAGCTTGACCTGCTCTTCACCGTGCATGCAGCAATCTCTACGATCTCGGGAGTCCTCTGCTTCGCGCTGCCTCACTCGTTCCTTTCTCCCATCCTCGGTGATGCCAACAACACCCATTTTGCCCATGAATTCATTCGGCTTTACGGTGAGAGCTTGGTGATGTCACGTTGTCGTTGTCTTAAGTCCTCGTGACTCACGAGCTCGTGTGTGTCTTGCAGGAGCGCTAACCTTCGCGCAGGGGTGGCTGGTATGGCGCACCCGCCTCGTGAGTGACGCCCTCGTGCGTCGGACGTTCTGCCAGGCGTACTGCATCTGCTTCTGTCTTCAGGCGGTGGCGCTCGTTCGAGCCCAGCTCTCGGCGCCAGAGACGCATTCGTCGCTGCACTGGATCAACGTCATCGTGCTTGGCGCCCTCGGCCTTGCATATGGATACTTTCTGTTCTTCAAGACAATCAAGGCCTTCGAGCTCCCAGGCTTAGACAAGGGCTTTGTGTAGGTTGCAAATCGCACTCGGAAGCACAAGCGTGTCGTTCGATGGACCGAGTAGAGCTCATGGTATTCTAAATGTCATCCGCCTTCGGTGGCGCGGTTGAATCACTAGGCTTTGCTGCCTCTACCGCTACTTCACTTGGCGTTGAGGACACCAGCGTTGGTGCAATTTTACGCTTTTTCCGAACCTGAAGCACGTTTACACCACCAGCAGAGCTGGCTGCAGGCTCTATGGACTTTGGCTCGGATGATGTCGTAGGTGCAGCTGGGGCGGGAACAGGGGCTGATTGCGCTGGCGTAGTTTCTGCGGCTACCACCACAGCCGCCTCCTCTTGCACCAGGTTCTTCTTGTTATTCGGCGACTCCTCTGGTTGAGGTTGCTTCAACTTCTTTCTCTTGACCTTCACAGCCGGTGTGAACATCACACTCGTTCGCGCTTTAACGAACGCCTCAACTTCTGCAAATCACAGAAATGCTTGTGAGTGAGAATGCCTTTGACAGGATGGCCACACTCGCACTGCACAAACCTGCTGCAGGCACGACGTCACCCAGAAATTCGTCATCGAAGAGCACAAATGACAAGTAGCCGTCTTGCGAAGAGATGACGAGCATTTGGCCATCGGACGACCATGCCAAGTCTGTAAGATCCGCGTAATGCAGATCTTTCAATACGCAGATTGGATGTGTTTGCTACGATAAGTAACAACGACTGCAACGTTAGAGTTGCACGGTATGGGCGACTGTCACAAGAAACCATACCTCTGTGTCGTACAGCAGTACTGCGTTCAACGTGATCACAGAGAACAACGAGCGATACTTGGACTGATACAAGTTTGAGACTGCACTTGATTCTTTACCATGTCTTGGCTGGTAGAGGAGCGGAGAACAGCGAATACCGATGGATGCCTTGTCTTGGCCGGGCAGGTGCAGCGTTGGCTGCGCTAGGTTCCCACGGGAGAACGCGTACACAGTATTCACAGCAGGCGACGACTCAGTTTCACGGAACAGCGCCGTTGGCGTCAGCAAGTAGTTTCCATCCGGAGTCCACGTAAGTCGACGCGCGAACGCTGGGCATGTGTCGTCAACATACATACGATGCTTAGGAACTGGTGCCGGCGCTTCATCTCCTGGTGCATTTTCTTCCTTCTTCGATTCATTTGCATTGCTCAGATCGCGCATCTTGATGGTGTGCACGCACGAGAACTTGCGGTTCTTCTTGGTTGTAGTCTGCCGCGTGATTGGATCAAACCCTGTGAGCGAATAGACCCGGCAGGTGCGGTCATTGCCCTGCGTGACGAGATACTCGTTCAATGGGTCCCATGCCACGCCTTGGACGTACTGCGTGTGATCACGACGCCGCTCCTCCATCTGTGCTGTCGCCACGTTCCAAATCACAACGCTGTTGTCCACAGATGTGGACGACAAGAATGCGCCGTCGTGCGACCACGCCAAGTCTGTGATATCCCCCTTGTGCCCACACGCTAGCAGCGTGCGCGAGACATCGCTGAACGACGTGATCTTGTCCCACCGCCAGTCGTCATCTGCTGTCTTGGGTTTCGACCACAGGATCACCGTTGAGTCATCACTGGCCGACGCTAAGTATGTTCCATCCGGCGAGAATCGCACGCAGTTGACGCTTCGGTCATGTCCAGTCAAACTAAACACAAACTCGATTCCCGTTGTGTCCTTGAGGTCGTCTTGGATGCGCCACAGCTTGATCTCCTTGTCCGCGCCACCCGTTGCAAGAATCCGATACGGTTTCTGGCCATCGTCAACAGCATCTATGGTCGGACGATTGCGCTGGTGGAAGTCGATGGACAAGATCGCTTCGTTGAGACCGGTGGGTCCGTAGTGCCATCGAATCTCGGGTGTCATCACGCGGATCATCGACGCCGTCACGCCCGTCACGGCGGCTGCGTCGGCGGCTGCCTTGTCCGGGGCTTCCGTGCTCATTCCGTCCATTGTCGCTTTTCCCGCCAAATTGCTGCAACTGCGTACTTAAGACAGAACCGAAGGTTCTCGCCATCGCTGCAGTACTTACAGTATATACTCGATCAAGTCCGATTCAATGTTGCATAGGGTGGACTAAGAAAGGCCTCGGTCTTGAAACGGATCACTGTGGCACAACGCGACATCAGCGTGCGTGCGAGCCTGGTGCCTCCACGACCACGACCAAGGCGTCGCCTCGGCTCGCGTGTGATTGAAGCGAAGTGACCAGCGAGCAGCGCCCGTCGTATCGCTCCAGAGGCCCCATTGTTCCAACTGGTCACCGCACGAAGCCGCCACGATGGAGAGCTGGACAGACTACTTCACCTCGCACTTCTACGCCATCAAGATGCGCCCGGTGTCGGCGTTCGATCCGTCGGGCTTCATGATCATCATTGCTGGTGTGCTGTTGCTCATCGGCATCGTGATATCGGCTGCGCGAGAGCTCATCTACAGCCATGGCGTCATCCTACGCACGCGGGTCGAGAAGAACCTGCACGACATGTCGGAATACGTCGCCAACGGCAAGCTCCGCGTGGGCGAGAACCTGCAGTACGTCAAGGGCCGCGCGATTGACCACTCGGGCCGACAGGGATTCATTGCCGAGATGCTCAGCTACTCGTACTTGTCGCGCTTGGGCTTCTCGGTCGGGATCTTCTCGCTGGCTTCGTATCTGAACGCACTTGCAGCCGTCATTGCCGGGTAAGTGATTGCTGTCACAGGATAGCTATTTCCAACACTGACAGTGCGTCTCGTGACCATACAGTTGGCGAACGCCGAACGTCGTGATCTTGGATTTGACGAAGACAGACAGCGGCGACAAGACATTGCCAGATCTTGGACACGACTTGTTCAAGTACGTGATGAACAAAATCTACGGGCAGACGACCTACATCGATTGGTTCGATTTGCCAGATGAGTTCATCGGTGCTGTGGGCTCTGTTGTGGCCATCTTCTTGCTGGTGCACCCGCGTCGCTTGCTCATTTTGCGACGCTTCTGTGCGATTTTCGCCTGCATCAACTTGATGCGTGCCTGCTGCGTCGCCGTCACTTCGCTGCCCGATGCTAGCCCGATGTGCATCTCCCAGTTTGAAAGCGGTAGGGGCAGCTACAAGTCGCTGCCAATCTTCCCTAAGTATGTCGAAGTCGCTTCTTTTCAACCTAGGTGGTGTACTAGAGTTACTTACGAGGTGTATCATGTCATGTTCTCGCAGAGCATTTATTCGCGCGTGGAAGGTGCTCACTCGTCCGTCCCAGCACATCACATGCGGTGATATGGTCTTCAGTGGGCACGCTGTCTTCCTCATGCTTTGCGCCATGGTGGTGCGAACGGTGAGTGATATCTCATAATGCGTTCATCGTGGCACGCTTTCTCTGACCTCTTGTTTCTGTAGTACTGTTGTCGCGAACAACTGAACACGCCATTTACCCGTCGATTCCCGTATGTGCTCTGGATGGTGCGCTACTACATCTACACGGGCACGGCGTTCGGTGTCTTCGCTATCGTTGGTACTCGATTGCATTATACACTGGACGTACTGATCGCGATCTACATCTCAACTCAAGTCTGGTGTACGTACCATTGGCTGTGCGTGCACCCGCGTTCCAGTTTCAGAATATTGAATTGGCTCGAGCACGAGGAAGTGCATTTCATCGATCTTGACGCCTACCGGAAAGCTCGACGCAGCGGCAGCCTCGGTGAGAAGATTGAGCAACCAGACAATGCTCAGCTTCCCACGGAGCTGCTGGTCCCAGAGAAGCAAGAGAAGACAGACTAGCCCTTGATCAGCCGTCCCACGAACGAAGTGGCCGGACATAAACGATAGCTCGATTGTTCTCAATACATCTACTTAGCTTTCTTGTCGTCGGCGATTTTTCGTTCCTGCTGCCGAAGGCGGTTATGTAAGTGCTCCTGGACGGCCACCCAGTCCGAGTTGATCACCGAGAAGATGACAGTGTCCCGATTGCAGTTCTTGATGATCATGTGCTTCCTCAACACACCTTCAAAAGAGAAACCAAGGGAATGCGCCGCACGCCGAGCGCGGACGTTGTGGCCGTCGCATCGCCACTCCACACGCCGGTACTTCAAACTGAACAAATGCTCCAGGAGCACAAAGATCGTTTCGGTCAGCGCCCCAGAACCTTGGAAGGCTGGCGCGAGCCACAATTGCTCAACTTGACAGCAGAGATGGCGTGGCGCGTGGCTCAGCGTGAACATGCCGACGGGCTTATTGTCTTCTCGGTCAATCTGTTATCGGTCAAAATGAGGAGTCAGTGAGATACAAAATTTCGGTGGAGTGGAGCAATACTGTATGGACACGCTTACCAACACGAAGTGCCGTCCATTGCTTGCGGTGTTCGTGGTGTAGTGGGCTCGGAATTGCTGCTCGGAGTTGAAGGGCCCAACCTCGAGATGCTTCCAGATCAAGTAATCAGCATCATACTTGCTCTCTCCATACAATCCACCACTGCGACATCGCAAATACCGAGTCAATCAGGAAAGTGCGCTTCACCACAACCCGTGAACCCAAGATCTGTGACAACTTACCACGCCGAGCCGTTGGAAATCCGGAAGAGCTGCGCCAGATCGTTCTTCTCATTTATATTGCGAATCGCGATGCGGTTCCCTTCCAGCGCGGCCTTGAAAGGCGCTGGCACCGGCGGCAGCGCCTTCGCACGGTCCAGGAGCTCGTCGTACAGCAGGGCCTTCTCTTCATTGGCCGATGCTGGCATGCCCATGGCCTCGTGCTTCATGCGATCAAAGGAGCCACCGTGCTTTAGCAGCATATACACCGCCAGCAGCGTACCAACAAAGACGACACCTCCAGCGGCGATACCGATCATCACCACCGGCGACAGCTGCAGCATCGTGGCGTGTCGGTGCTTGAGCTGCTCGATCGGTCAATAACACGGCTGATGGCTGCGTCGCGGTCACTCAGTGGCAGAAATACGCAATGAATTTCCACCAATCAGAGGCGCCATGCTAGGCACTGTGGTTGGATTGAGTGACAGTATCAGCGCAGCCCGAAGCAGCATGAACGCAACGTCAGCGCCATCGCAGTCCAAGCGACCGCCAGAGAAAGGATCGTTCCCACTGGACCACTATGGCGAGTGCAAGCCATTCATGAAGGTATGTGCGGTCAAAGCCGCAGGAAGTATGAACGAGTTGCGGCTCACAGAGAATGCCGAACTGGTGGGACCACAGGAATTCCTGCAGTGCATGAAGGAGCACCAGTCACAGCACATTCAGTGCAAGCATTTGTCCAAGGCGTACCTCAAGTGCCGCATGGACAAGTACGATATAAAGCGCATTGGCTCTGTTTGATGTCTCGCAGTTGAACGCGTGCTTACGATGTGTGTGTGTGCGTGACTGCGTTCAGCAACTTGATGAAGGAGGAGCCGCTCGACCACCTGGGCTTCCACGAGAAAGGAATGGTTCAGACGAAGCGAGTCGAGTCATTGGAAGGCAGAAAAGAAGGTGCGGTTGTAATCACAGTGACCTCACGGCTACGGAAAGCACCTGACGTACTGCACTGTAGGCGAAGGATTCATCGCTGGTCTTGGTGTGAAGAAAAAGCGCTATGAGGACAAGCAGTAAGACACCATGCCACGCCGCGTAAAATTCAAAACATGAGCAATCGACTTCAAAATATCTTTGATCAAAAATGTGGGTTTGATTGTGCCTCCAGCTCGAGGATCCTCATTTTCAGCGCGCTGATTTCGCCTGCAGCCTGCATGGCGTTGCGCTTGAGCTGATCCTCCAACACGCGGACGCGAACAGCTAATTGTTCGTCGCTACCTTCGACTCGGTCACGCTGTGTCACAAACGATACGACTGCTGGCGGCACCACAGTTGCAGGAGCAGACAGCGCCTGGTTCGAGGCAGTTCGCGTACCGACAGTCGATTCAAACTTGCCAATCACCTGCTCCTGAAGCTGGATCGTTTGCTGGTGAAAGTGCAGAACAACGCGTACAGGTCAGCATGTGGTCTGTGCACAGGCTTGCAAATGAGAAGACGTGGTCGTACTTTCAAACCCTTCAGCAGCTGCTTCTCTCGCTGTAGACGCTGCAATTGAGTTGCTTGCTCCATGTGAGCTTGCTCCAGCTCATTGTAGCGGCCCTGTTCACGAGTGCGACCTGGTTACTGAACAAGGCACGATAAATATTTCCGTAACCACCACTGACCTGCAGGAGCTCCTTCTCTCGAACAGCTTCAGCCGAACCCTCAGCTTTGCGCACAGCTGCGTCGTGCTTCCGTTCAAGTTCCTTGTACTTGATAAGCAGCAACGACAAACGGTGTGAAGCAGCGCTGTCAGTTCGCAGCCCTACAGCTCCACCAGGCTCAAGCAATTCAGCCATGAGCTGGCTTTCTCGTTGCTCGAATTCCCTGACGCGGGCGGTCAGCTGATCTATCTGCTCGTCTTTCTGTCTCAATTCACGCTGATGGCAACCACTGTGTCAATACCAATGTCAGCGGCGCTGACAAACCGTGGCAGCGCACGTACTCGCAAAGCAACGAGATCTTGACCGCACATTTTGATGGCATTGGATCGAGCATCCACATCGTTTTGCAGCTGCGAAAAAGACTGCGTTATCTCTGCATGCAGAGCCAAATCTGCCTTTCCCCGCAGCGTTACGTACCCTCTCAATCAGCTTGTTTTTCATCGTTGCATCGCGTTGTAAAGTCTGAACCTGGGCTTGGAGTAGCTCCAGCACAGCAGGAGTTGGATTGGTTGGCTCAGTGACCAACGGCGCTAAGCCCACAGTCGCGGCATCTGTCGCCTGTTTCTCTTCTGCGAACAGACCGACGACGACACCACTTACGCCGCCTTCATCACACAAGGACGCAATTGGACAGCGGTTCAAGCCGCGAATAATGGCCCCCATCCACTCGGGTTGACGCGGTCGCTTGAAGTTGCGACGATTGGTGCACACAACGCGACGTTCAAGGCGCGATGAAATGAACTCTTGCCACGAAGCTGCACTCCAACAGCGAATTGCAACGTGCATCATCCCCAGCTCACCAAGCCCATCGTGTGCTGCTGGCTCTTGTGTATCCGATAAAATTCGAATAGCTACGGGAGCAGACTTGGCACCAGTTTGTAGGTTGGCAGAAAGTAGACCGGCGACCTCCAGTTGTGGCAGCGAGCCATGACCAACCAGCTTCGAGTTGTGAAAAAACCACAAGTAGAGGTCTTCGATGCTCGTCGCGTCGATCGCAAGTATAAGGGGGAACCACAGCGAGCTGCCGTCGCGTCGCCATTGACAAGACGGTGTTACTCCTACCACGCGCGGACCAATGGTGTTGAGTGAATTCTCCTCGCCGTGGCCGACGGCGCGAAACGCGCTGATCAACTTTGAGAGTGCCTCCGGCGCTGGAGGATGCGTCGGTGATCCAAAGCTGATGACAACCGTAAACTGCTCGCTGTCTTCGTCCGTCTTGGACTCATCCATTTCTTTAGACGGCACAAAAGATTGCACCAGCAGTTCCAGCCGATCCAAAGGCGCGTTGGCCACCACCGGTGAATGAGAGATGCTGATGAATATCGTCGGCGCGCCATCAGCCTCCGACGTGGACAGTAAACGAATCGCAAGAGGCGATGGCTGCTGCACCATCTGACTGAGCGGGATGATCATCGACGCCAGCAATGAGTCTTCTTGCTGACTTTGGTCGCGGACAATGACCTCAAGCTTCAACGCAAGTGTCGGCGACAGCGCGCATGTAGCGTCTCCATCATTACTTGGCGTAGTCGTCGTACCACTAGGCTCCGGAAGCACCAACAACTCGTTCCAGCATGGTGCAAAGCTCTTGTCCACAATACGCGTTGCCGCAAACGGTGAGTACTGGCGTTCATACGGCTCTAGCCACTCGGACATTGCCACGGCGTGGCATTCGACTGCACGAGACCTCGCGAATTCGCCCACCGTAGCTACCACGAATGTGTTGGGTGGTGGAGAATTGAGTGGCAGCAATGCTTGCAAGCTTTGACCAAAATGCACGTGCACGAGGAACGTGTGGCGATGCCGGGCATCATCCGCTGCGAACGGGCTGCGATGCCAAACACCGACGCGTTCGAACACATTGACATAACACACGGCGATTTGTGAGACGATGGAATAACAACAGCAACATCGACCGACCACGCACCGGAACTGCTTGCCATCGCTGACTCGCCCCGGCGGAGCTGGAGACTCACATGGAGCAGGTGAATCCGGTGCGCTCATGCATTCGGCCACCGCATTCGTACGCGCGCCGCTCCACCGACCGCCCAGGATGTGGAGCGCCCCTCGGTGACCACTGCGGTGACCAGTCGCGCCCCCCTAGGACGCGCTCACCATGCAGATCAAAGCCCATCGGAGCCAGCGATCGCTGCGATAGCGCGAGTGACGACATAAGGCAAGGCTTGCTGCCTGGGTGGCAGCGACAGCAGTAGCAGCGGCATGGGCAGCGACGCACACAGCTCGTACGACACCATTAGTGTGCCGGTGCTCACGAGCCCCGTGGCGTCACCACGTGAGTCCGAGCGAGACCGCGACAGCGAATATTACTACACCATCGTCTTCCCCAACACGCGAGCAATTGCAGCCAATGAAGAAGCAGACGAGCAAAGCACGCGTCGCATCACTTTCGCTGAGGCCGTGCTCATTCTCAAGTCGGTGACTGCTGGTGGCGCTGAGCGGGAGAAGAGAGCTGTCACCGAGTTTCGCCGTGCATGGGTCGACAAGTTCCGCACGACCCCGCCCTTGCCGCATGACACAGTGCCGTTCCTGTATTTCCAGGAGTTGTTGCGGGAAGTGATCGTCCAGCGCTTTGATGCAATCCCAGGGTTGTTTGTGAGGTCCGTGACGTCCCATGACAAGCAGAAGCTGATCTTGAGCTTCCGGCCATCCAAAGCGCTGCTCAGTGCGACTGCTGATCGCTTGCAGCTCAAGGTTGCGATGATGCACGAAATTGATCCAGGCGCAAGCTATTGGACAAAGCTCACCAGCACAGCCGAGTCCCACCAGTGGAGCAAAACCACCGCGCAGGAAGAACTGGTGCGATTGTACTTGGCTGGCAAAATCTCGGCCGATGATGCACAGATCTTCGAGAGCGAGAACGATCGTGAAGACAGCGGAATGTGGTCGCGGCGCTTGCTTGCGCTTCGGCGTTTCTCATGCCTCGAAGTGGCCAAGATCGTGAAAGCCAAAGACCCAAATGACACGATGTATCTGACCTACAAGAAGCGCCCGTCGCTGCAGTACCTCTATCGCCAACTAGACGGCATCAGCGAAGCCAACACAACGCCGTTCCGCATCGTCGACAAGATCCGGCTGACGAAAGCTATCGTCGACGCCGAGTTTGACTGCGATTCGCTGGTGCAGTGTGGCGTGTTGGTGCACCACATGTGCTTTCACACCCATCATTGTGACACAGTCGACACGTCCATCGATGTGCTGCGGTACCAGTGGGGTAGCCTCATTGCTCCGTTCCGATTGTGTCGACAGCGCCTGGCCAAAGTATGGCAAATCTTCTACTTTCAGCCTGTGCTCCACGTTCGCAACTACTTCGGCGAAGAACTTGCGCTATGTACGACTCTGTCTATGAGCACGCTGATTGTTACATGGTTGATCTGACAGTTATGTTTTGTGATTTCTGCTCCAGACTTCGCGTATACGTCCTTCTACACCCGGGCACTGCAGTTGCTGTGCGGCACCTTTGTGGCGATCTCGTTGTTCTTTCGCTGGTTCCCAAAGACGCTGCCGCCATTCGCACCAACCATAACGTACGCGCTGGTCAATTGCGTGTTTGTCAATATCTTCGTGCGCAAGTGGGCTATCCATGAACGTGTGCTAGCATCGCAATGGGGCGTCGATGGCCTGAAGCGCAACATGGACGTCCGACCTCAATTTCGTGGCCAAATGGAAATTAGTCCGGTCACTCACTGCACAGAGCCGCATTATCCGCCGCTGCGGCGTCTGGGCAAACGAATCGCCTCTGCCATTATGCTCAGCTGTCTGGCCGTCATCGTGGGCTGGGGATACTATTTGCTCGTGACGTCAGCGTTTTTCACCAATGCAGCGTACTCATCCAAGAACCAGATGCAGCTGTGTTTCTTGGGACTCACAGGGCTAGTGAAGGTGATGGCACAGCCACTCACCATGGTCGGCCAAGCGTTGAACGATTGGGAAAATTACCGGACGCAGCTGGACTACGACGTCAATCTGACGCTGAAATGTATGTGGTTGTTGCTTGTTTGCTGTGTCTTTCTCATTCTCATTCTCGAAGTGCGATGTGGTACTTTGTAGTCGCTTTTCTTCAGACGGCAAACTCGTTCGGCTTTCTGGTATATTATTCGTTCGCACGTCCGTTTCTGACTGAAGATGACTGCAACTCGGTCTCGCTACATATGTCATGCCAACGCCAAGCGGCCAAGCTACTAGAGATCATGCTGGGCGTTGACTTCGCACTTTCGCTCTGGGAGCTCCGCTCTCCGTGCTTTGGTATCCTCAAAGAATTGTGTTCGTGTTGCTGCCTATCACGATCTCATGCGAGCGACGTGGACCATGAGATGTCTGAATGGTGTTGGCGAGCCAAGCTCCCGACTTTTTTCGGCGGCGAGCGAGCGGTGCCAGAGGAACCCGACGCAAGCTCTCGTCGTCGCTTGTTGCTGAAGTGTGACGTGAAGAGTGATGAGCGCATTGATGAGGAACTGGAGATGGACGTGTACGAGGGCGTACTGTTCGATTACGCTCAAGTGATCATTACGTTCGGTTTTGTGGCGTGGTTTGTTGCGTTGCGACCAATGATCATCTTTCTCGCATGGGGCGTCGCCGTTCTGCAGATCCGCATCGACTCGTATAAGCTGTGTTACCTGACGCAGCGACCGCTCCCCGTGTCGAAGAAGTCCATTGGCAGTTGGTTGGTGTATCTGCACTTCCTCAGCCTCGGTAGTGTTGTGCTGAACGCAGCTCTGGCGTCGATGGCCCTCATTATGTCGCCGGCTACCACAGATGCGTTGAAGTCGCTGCATGAGCTGCTGTTGCTGAACATGGAGCGCAATGGTGACCTGTTACTGAGACATGAGACTCGTGTGGTGATTGTTTTCAGCGTGTTCGGCCTGGTGTGGGCACTGATGGGGCTGCAGGACCGGTGGGATCATCGCGCACTCAAGCTGTTGTTGTTTCGACAGAAAAAACAGTCGTTCCTGGAAAGCAAGTATGTCCATAACCTGGACAAGATCAGTGACAACATTCGAGACTCGTTGCCAGTCGGTTCGGTGTTTCTCAATGGACTACCGTGCTTCTTCGTGACAGGCAACAAAGCAGAAGAAGACGCAGCCGAGGAAGTAGTCGAAGTGCTCGCCGAGTACCAACGTGAATGTGCTGAACTAGAAAAGAGCGCGGCWGGTTATCGTGCTGCCAAGATGYCAGTGGGCAGCCTGTTCATTGAGGTTAACGGGAGCAATATCTTGCCCATCATGAATCCGATGACCAGAAGTGTGGATGCAATGGTGACTCTGCGCCTATGTCGCAAAGGCGAGGAGCTCGCCAAAAAGCATCGCAAGAGCGACGAGAAGAACACCGCGACCAAGACTAGCAGAATGCCCGAGTTCAATGACAAATTTGATTTCGTGATCCAGGCTCTAGACGACATATTGCTGCTCACAGTATTCGATCACGAAGTCGTGAAGAAAAACAAACGGATTGGGCAGTCTAAGCTCAGTGTGGACGATGTGCTGGCACGTACGCAGATCGGAAACCAGAGTCCTGAGGCGCGTCGCCGCCGGCAACTCCATCGCCAACCTGCAGAAGCACCGATTACTCCTCCACCTCTTACCTCGGCTCCCGGATCTTTTGTCGAACAAGCATCAGCACCAAACACATCACCTTCTGAAGTGGCATCAGGTGGAAATTCACCGCCAGCGTCGCCAGGACGATCAAAAGCACGCATGGCAAGCTTCGAGTTGCCGATTGAGATGCCTTCATCGCTGTTGGACTCGATAAGGAGTGATCTACCCAAATATGGACAACCCAAGCTGGCGCTGCACGGTGGTGTTGAGTTGACTGCACTTGGAGATGTGATGTTCCAGCAACAATATTTGGTTCGCAAGATGGAGCAGCTGCGCGAACGTGAGAGGCAATTCTTCAAGTGGAAGTAAGCGGTTCATTGGTTCAAGTAATGCTAGCGGACGTAGAAGCACCTGCCTGGATCTCATGTCGCTAAAGTGTCGCTGCCGCGTGAAGCGGCTAAAGTGACGTGAACCATTTCAGTGTACAGCCAGCGAAGTCGCTCCGAGCGTCGAGCGTAGTTTTATTTTATTGTTGATGTGCTTAGTTTGATACTGATAAGTCAAGTGTCCAACCACATTTTTCATCAACACCGCTGTGAGTGCGTGTGTGACTATGGCGCGTTTGTTACCGAAGAACAAACCAGGACCTCCATCAATCGGATGGCGATCCTGCAATTAGCGGATGATCACACAAATGACGGCGCTTCGTGTGATCGATCGTTTGCGAACGTGTTGCATATCTGTTTTGCATACAGCATGGGCGAGTTGCTGCTCCGAAACAACAACATATCAGCAGGCCGGCTCCTCACTGCTAATTTTCAGATGACAGATATCTACTGAGATGGCTGACCTGCTTCTAGGCTCCGCCGAAACATCGCGCTCAGCAGACGAACCAAACTATCGACATGTGGAGAAGATACGCGACACTGTGTGTGCTTTGCGCATCAAAGCAGAACTGGCGATCTACTTTTCTGTCCCTACGTACTGCGCTAGAACATTGCTGGCGCTCTTCAAACCATATCACACGTAAGTCTGTGCTAAGAAGCACGGGCACTTCAGCTGATGTGATGTGCACAGATGTATTCAAATTAATATAAAATAGCTCTCCCGCCAAAATATTGATGTGTGCAATTCTGCTGATGGCTCCCTCATCCACAACGAAGCAAGTCACTCCAGCGCAGTTTTTTCGAATTGATCACCTTGATCAACTCTATCTCGTCCCACATCACATCAGCGTGGTTATCCGGCTCCAAGAACACGCGGTACGGAATCATGTGCGTTAGACCCGTGCACGTCGACTTGACCAGCGCTACATCGACGCCAGTCCCGATACGAGCGCGCCAAAAAGTTACTGGCTCCGTCAACATGCACAGGTTCATGAGGAAGATGAGTGCGTGGACATCACTGGCGCGCTGATCTGGCAGTGTCAAGTGCTGCAGACAAGTGCGGGTAGTAGTTTGTTTTCCAGTGGCGCTGACGACATGAACCCCAACAGCATGGTTGACCACGCCAGTTGTGATGACGTTGCTGTTCCAAGCCACAGCAAGTGCGTTTCCAGACCACAGCTCTCTCGCTGCAAAGGACGCAAACGAGTGCTTCCAAATGTGCATCTGAGCTGACTTCATTCGCGCGCCGTAGCGGAGAACAACCCCCAGGGTGGCGAGTAGCACCGACATGACGAATAGAGCTGCGACGAGCATCTTCAGATCTATGGACTGACTCATATAAACTCCGTCAAAGAAGTGGAAGCGGCGAGCACGAAGCACGGCGAAGTCGTAGTTATCTGCGACGATGGAGACGTCCATGACGTTCGAGTTACGGAAAGACAGCAAGCGGTAATGGGCAATCGTCGTCAGTGCAGACACGATGCTGATCCAAAACTCGCAGATCCCGACGATACCATAGGTCCACGACCAGCAGCGTGATGTGCGGAACATGATCAGCAGATGGATGACGAGAGCCAACGGCCACACGTTACGCATGAGCATCGTGCTTGTTTGGATGAATTGTTCGGGATCGATCTTGAATTGACCTGCCACAGAACAGTATTGATCCGCGACGTAGTCGTGCATTGCTGGAGAATCAATCCGACGCGCGAGCACGTAGCACAGGATCGGGAACATGGCGCCGTAAATGATCACTTGGCTTGGGATGATGAACAATGTACGCGTGGTGATGAGGCACTTCCGAAGGATGGATGAGGCAGCGAATCGGCGCTCGGCACTCCGCGCAGCGTAGCAGCCACACCACAGTAAGATGAGCCGCGACCACATGTAAATCTGACCGAGAATTCTTAATGGAGCAACTATGACGAACCAGTCAAAAATGTTAGTCGAGATCATGCCACCCTCATAGCGATAATCGTACACAGCCGCTGTCGTGCACACTCCGCTAAGACACTTCCGCGCACGCATCAAGAAGACGACGTCAAAATATCGTGATCCCTGAGATGCAACTGTTCCTCGCGTCGGATCGTCGGCGCTGTCGATGATGAGGAGGTCAACTTCGAATTGATCAGTGGATAGATGGCCTGGAACGCTTTGATCTGCTTCCTGGCATCTGTCCAGACATCCCCAGAGTGCTCTTCAGTGGCGCGCAGAACGCGAACGTGGCGCCAGTTGACCCATACTTCGGCGCAAGCATACGGGCGAAGGTTGTCGGCCATAGCGCACAAACCTCGCTGTAGATGGAAGTTCAAGGCGCTTGGGTTGAAGTAGATGGAGCGTGTGGTGCGCTTGTATGGATATACGAATATTGGCTGCAGAACGTAGTGGTGGAAGCGATCAATCCACCAGTATGTGTGCCTCATCGTTACCGACACAGGATCGACGATGCTGCGATGCTGTGTTGACGTGCTGTGAGGGGTCGAGCTGGCGATGGCACCCACGACGCACAGGGCTGCTCGTTGCTGGCATCTTCCTGTGCTCGAGCGGTATCGGTGCATCGAGTAGGTGCTGGTAAGCGTGGCCACTGCGGTGGCGAAACGAGGGACCTGGTAGCCTGCGTCGGCGTGGTCGTCAGGTGCAGATCACCAGCAGACGCAACGCTGATGCGCGAGCATCAGTGCATGAGGTGTGAGACTCCCACACTGGATCCAGCCGTGTGCGGCGCTGGCTCCAGCCGGCTCCAGCTGTCAAGAAGAGTGCGAGTAGCACGGTGTGCGGGCATGTCCTCACGATGCGAATGGTCCCAGCAGGTTGCGGGAGATGTTGGACGAATGGGTGTGGTACCGGCCGATTGAATCCAGTTGGATCCGGGTCAGCGGGAACAGTCTAAGTTGGGTGAGGCTGGTTCCTGGTGGTTACATGTTTCTCTGTATGTTTTAGATAAGTAGGATTATATTAGTAGGTATATTAGTGCGTCGACGGCTCCGAGCCGTCGGCGGTTGCATTTGTAGCAAAGCTAACCACCGGGCGACCGGTGGAGAATAACAGTCCGAGTTTTGTTTTGTCCTGCACAAGCGCCGCGCCTGCGAGGGAAGTGTTTTGGCCCCGCCGCGCCGCGCGTGCAAGGTAAGCTCTAGAGCGTGCCGCCGTGAGGGAAGT
>NSDO01000374.1:0-16091 GCA_002286825.1 Lagenidium giganteum
ATCGCGTTGCGTCGCTTCAGTTGCTTCAACACCTTCCTCCCCCTCCATTACATGGGGCGTCGAGCGAGACGTCATTGATGTCGACATTCCGCTCATCCAATCGAGGACGAGGGCGCTCTATTTTGATCTCCGTAAAATTTGCGAAGGTTTCTTTCCAACCGCCGGAAATAAATTTCTTCGTTGCATGGCAAAACCGTAGCATCTATTCCATGTTGATAACATATCCAACGCCATCTGTTATTAACTTCGTTACATGGGCAGTAGTATCGCCGATATATATATGCATCTGTTCCTCTGCACAATTTCAAAAATAACCTCAGTTGAGGTTTATTACGACACGCGCTGCTGGCCCGATTGAAGTGCTGACGAAGGTGGCGCCGCCATTTCCACGCCCGAGTCCCTGCGATGGCGCCACGCTTCCGCTTCCAGACCAGGTGCGTGCCGTTCCTGGACGCTCAATGGCATTTGGTTGCGGGTGTCTGATGCCCACGTATCGACAGCAAATTCCGCAATGTTGAGTGCAAACCATCGGCGCGAGGGCAGTGCTACGACCAGCTGCAGGTGACCAGCGCTCTGTTCGACGGCAACATCATTGCCGCGACCGTCGACAAGTTCGCCTTCGCGCACCAAAAGGATGGTACGAAAGCCCCAAGTATTGGCGATAACGGGCCGCCTGACCATGCGATCCCGTCGTTCCAACGACAGGAGGTGCTGCAATCCAAGTCAAACAGGTGTCGGATGTCGGCAAGGACGCAACTTCGACGGTGCGTGAAGATTGTATTGCCTGCTCGTGAATGCACAATATAATAAACCGCCGTGTGCCTTGTTCGATGCAGCCACCATTGCTGCGAGGTCATCAGAACAAAGTGAATGCCCTCGAGTTCTCGCCGTACAATCCCAGCGTCCTTGCGTCAGCGAGCGCGGATGGCACTGTCAAGGTCAGTGTTGGGTGTCCGATACCGTTTCCGTGCAAGTGCGGTGTATGTGCCTGTGTAGATGAATAACTAGACTTGTTATGACTGCGCAGCTGTGGCATCTTCCGGAAAATGGCAAAATGGAGGAGGATATCTCGGAGGCAGCAACCACATTGAACGACATCAATGCGCCAGCTTCAGGCTTGCGGTTCCATCCATCGGCTTCTGATGTCCTCGCAGTTCATGCTCAGCAGGACTTGCTTGTGTTCGACCTGTTGCAATCGCAAGCATGGTGGCGCGCGTCATGCTTAAGCGTGATCACAAGCACGACCTGGAATTACAACGGCAGCGTCCTGCTTGCAAGCTCCCAAGACCGCCAAGTGCGCATGTTCGATCCGCGTGCTGCGTCGTCGCCGACGACCGAAGTAGAAGCGCATGCTGGTCGACGCAACGTGAACGTTGTCTGGTGTGGATCCCTCGATTGCTTTCTGACGACCGGCAGCGACCAAATGCAAGAACGCGAACTCAAGTTCTGGGATGTTCGCAACCTCGGACAAACGCTGCATCGTGAGCGACTGGATTCTGGCATTGGCCAACTCTATCCGCTGTATGATGCCGACGTCAACCTGCTTTACGTGCTGGGCAAGGGGGACCGAAGTGTACGCTGTTTTGAAGTGGACCCGACACGCTCGCCGGTGGTGACATCGCTCGACCACAGTGTGCTGGGAAACATGACCATGGCGGCAACCATGTTGCCCAAGCAAGCGTGTGACACCAATGAATGCGAAATCGCCCGGATCCTCAATCTCAGCAGCTCCAATGGTGGTATCTGCGAGGTCTTAAGCTTCCAAGTGCCTCGCAAAGATGCCATCAACGAATTCCAAAGCGATTTGTATCCAGACACGCTCAAGATGAGCCCAGCGATGTCTTCTTCCGAATGGCAAGCGGGGCAGAATTCTAATCCGTTGCTAGAACGAGTGAGTCCAACCCCTCGTCCAGTGGATGATGGTGGAAACGCAGTGTTTGGCGCTGGTGGCGTGCATCGGCCAGCTGCTGCCAGTGGGTGGGGTGCATCGTCCTGGAATGCCTCGCAATCAAGCACGGCGACGACCAGCGGAGTTGCCCCTCCGCCGCCTAGCTGGGGAGCGGTGACTAAGGTACAGACGTGGGCGTCGTCCGGTGCTTCATCTTGGGGCGCACCAGCAACATCTGCGCCATCTACTGCTTCGACGGCTGGTCCTGGGACAACAGATAGATTCAGTACGAACAGCTCGGTGCCACAGTTGAAAACCTGGGCAACGGCGTCGACGGAACCGGCAGCGAGTGTTGCTGCGGTGGCAAATGAAGCACCGGCGAGTGAAGGGAGTACTAATGCAGGTGTGAACGGGAATGGTTCAGATGACGATGAATTGTCGGACAAAGCCAAGCGACTGGGAGCAATCTACGGCCACAAGGTATGCAATAGAGGATGCGATGATTGCTATCGACTGTCTGTCTCACAAGATGACCATACAGATGAAATACATCAAGGGCAAACAAGGCAATCGGAACGACGTTTTCAACCTTGGCGACAAAACGATTGCCACCTCAGGGATTCCAAGTCCGCTTATTACTGCCAACTCCAAGTATTGGGCTGTGCCTGTGAATGGTGGCGGTGGCCCAGTGTTGGTGAACACGTTGGACGGAAAAGGCAAGGCTTCGCTGGAGTCGTCCATCGTGAACGGGCACAAGGCTACTGTGACCGACACAGCTTTTTCTCCTTTTCACGACGATCTTCTCGTTACTGGTTCGGGTGATGCTGCGATCCATGTGTGGACACTTGGAATTGACAGCTCTGGCAGCGTCGCAGTGCCGACCAGTCCATCGCAGTCATTGGAAAGCCACACGAAAGGCATTCGATCTCTGCATTTCCATCCGGCCGCTGACAATGTGCTGGCATCTTCGGCATACGACCTGAGCATTCGACTGTGGGACGTCGAGTACGGAAAGGAGCAAACGTGTCTTGCAGGCAAGCTCGAGGACATTGTGTGGAACATGGAGTTTAACTGGGACGGCGGTCTCCTCGCGTGTACAAGTCGAGATCGCGTGTTGCGCGTGTTCGATCCACGCTCGCAGCATCATGCTTTGGGAGCGATCGGCTGTGGACATGAAAGTAACAAGCCACAGTTCATGACGTGGGTGTCGTCCACCAACCTCGTGACGGGTGGACTGAGCGCCAGGAATGAGCGTCAGCTAAGTATGTGGGACTGCCGCAGTCTCGTTGAACCGCTATCATCGACGATTGTTGATTCATCAGCTTCCAGCTCTGCGCACTATCCGTTCTTCGATGAGAGTTCAAGTGTCCTCTTTCTCGTTGCGCTTGGAGAACGTGCGATCACGAGCTACGAGATTGACAACAAGGCGGCAGCGAACGCAACGTTCGCAAACGCGAATCTACCATTCCAGTTAGCTGGTCAGGATTCGATCGCCGGTGCCTCGCTCCTGCCCAAGCGTCTGTGCAATGTGCGTGAAGTGGAAGTGGATCAAATGCTGGTCTTGACGCAAAAGACCGTGGAGCGCCTTTCATTTAGCCTTCCACGCACAGACAAGCTCAAGCAGTACTTCCAGGATGACGTATTTGGTCCGGTGCGATGTAACACGCCAGCATTATCGGGGGCGCAGTGGTTCGCCGGCGAAGCTTGCACGCCCGAGTATACCACGCTGCGTCCGTCAGGTAAGATCGGTCATTGGTGACCACTGTGATCGGGTAACTAGATTCCTAAGGATTGTATTGTTGTGGCGATGCTAGACATGGTGGCACTGTCGGAGAAACCGGAAGACACGGTCGTCGCGAGACCGAAAGCAGTGGATTTCCGCAACCGCATGCGCCAGGAAGAAGCTGAAAAGCGTCAAAAGGATGAGCAGATTGCACGGCTGACGGTGAGTAATCAGTTCGAAGAGTTTTCTAGTGACTACAATGGCTGACGCAAGTGTATTGTTGAACAGGCGTTGGCGCACCAGCCGTCGCTCCATGGGCAATACCAACCACCACCGCCGTCCAAAGCGGATGTAGATAGTGATGATGATTGGGATGACTAAGCAATGCAGAAGAATGCTGTTGAATGTGGTCTCCAATGCCGCAGCTTGCAGTGCGTCCCTTCAGATCCATCGTTGCTGCAAATGGTCGCCGACGATCGCGTTCACGAGCTGACGCAGATTGTCGAGCTGCAACAGGTAGAGCTCGCACGTTTGCGAGCGCAGACGCGGACGCAAACACGATCCGGCGATCAGGATACGACGCGATGCACGGTCCATCCCATTCCGGTATTTGAAAGCACCACGAAACTCGCTGCTGGAGAGCAGGAATACGAAAAGCTATGCATCCAGTTGCACGCCGTGAGACGCGAAGTGATCGAGAAGGATCTGCTGCTACGTGCTGCCGAGGCGCAGCGAAGGACGTCCGAAGGGGACAAGAAGCAGCGTCGGCGCCAGCTACGCGAGTACCACGAGGCCGTGCAGCGACTCGAACGAGAACGATATCAGCAAGAGCAAGCCAAGTTGGATGCGATCGAAAAGGCTGCGACTGCACTAGAGCAACTACAAGTTGCTGAAGCCGCCAGTCAACGACTTGAAGCGCGTGTCCAGAGCTTGCAGCTGGAGCTCCAGTTTCGACAAGGGGCGTTGACCAAGGTAGAAGCGGCGCATGCACCGTGCTCAAAGCAGCAGCTTGAGCTGACAGTGCGCGTGAACGCTCTGATGCAATCGATCGAGTATTTGCACAAAGAAAACGAGCGATTACAGAATGCCATGCGATCACTTGAGCAAAATGGGCAAAGTGACCAGAAGGAACATACCGAGTTAGTGATGCTGAAGGACGACAACAACCAGTTGAGAAAGCAAATTGGCGACCTGAACGACGAACTGCGAAGAACTCGTGCATACGTCACTCAGCAGGCACGAGAATTAGAGACGGCACAAACAGCTCTGCAACAACATCAGGCTGGTGCCGTCGCGGAAAGCAGTGAGCACAAGCAGCACATCGCACAGCTTTTGCAACGTCATGTTGAGTTGGAAATCTATACGAAGCAGGTACTTGATAACCAGCGAGCGACGCAGGAGGCAGCGCAAAGGCAGAAAGAGGGCTTGCAAATGCAGCAAGAAGAAATGGCAGCATGGTGGCAGCAATATCGCCAACACGCTCGCACTGTTCACGATCTGGAAGCACGCCTACTGTCTGGGTCTCGTGGCCACCAAGCATTCGTGTCCAAGTTTCACGCTGTCGACCAGCATCGCCGTGTGCTGATCTCGGAATTAGGGATGTCACGCAAACGCCTTCTTCGTCTTCAGCAGTCGCTGAACGATTTAGACAACCGCTTCAGGCACTGGACGAAAGCAGTGGCGCACAGCCGTACCAGGTCCGTTAACGTCATCGCTTCCATGCCGGGTACCAGAACGCTCAGTGATAGTGTTATCACAGGCAGCTCCGTGTTGGCAAAGTAATCCGCGAATACGGGAAACAAAATCGGGAACTGCGGGACGCACTCGAGTCCACAAAAACACAGGTGACGAATCATGACATCTTATGTGTCGCTGAGTGTCGTTCTGACTGTGGCATCGCGTGCATCTAGCTCGATGCAATGCGTCGCTGCGTACGGCAATCAGAAAAGCGCAAGACGCAAGCGGTGCAGCAAGCGGCGTCCATGAAGTCGGGGCTTGTCATCGCTGCGTGCCAGCGGGAAGCGTGAGGAGCCACCTGCTGGCATCACGTGTGTGCTTTGCGGTGTCTGACTGTAACTTGTCCTTCCTAGGATCTTGGCGCATTGCAAGGACCTTGAGGCGTGCCTGCTAGCATGCCAGGAAGCGGCGCTCAGCACTCAGAACCGCCTGCTCCTGGTCGAAGAAGAGAACGACGTGCTCCACCAGACCACTGATCAGCTCTATTCGTTCACGCATGAAGTCGTCCAGGCCCAGAAAGCCCTCGAACGCGAACTCAAAGAGCTAGAAATCACGGGGAAATCCGAGCCGTTCGTGTTCGGATGACCAGTAGAAATCTAGTAGCTGACTAACCGTAGGAAATTACATCTCTACTGAGTTAAATGGAGCTCCAGTCGAATGTGTTAATTTGCGGCCGCCTTTGAGCGGCGGGCCCCATCCTCAATTAATTGCGGGATTCGTGGGAAGCGCGCACGCGCCTGGTGCAATTTGGTCGCGACTCTAGCTGTTTTTAGCCAATCAGCGACCGTTTGACGCCATGGCGTAATGCTGGGGAGAGTCATGGCACCAGAGGTCGAAGATGCGGCGATTGGTTGGCCAGGAAGTGCGGAGCCGGTGGGATCGCGGCCGTGATTGGCTGAAAGGGCGTCGTTCCAGCACCGATCCCCGCCACTTCCAGTTTCCACGTCCGATCCGCCCGGTGTGTACGGTACTGCGCCGCCCCAGAGAATGAGCTCTCCACAGGTCGAACCGCTGGCAAAGCGCCACAAGACGAGCGAAGAACAGAAGGACATCACGATGAGCGACGCCGCGAACAACGCGCTCACGACCGAGGAGCACCAGCACCTGACGCACTCCATCGTCGGCCTGGGCAACCCTCTGCTCGACATCTGCGCCGATGTGCACCACGAGTTCCTGCGCAAGTACGAGCTGACGCTCGACAACGCCATCTTGGCCGATGATGAGAAGCACAAGACGCTGTACGAGGAGATTCAGACCGAGTTCAAACCTGTGTTCGTGGCTGGCGGCGCCACCCAGAACAGCATCCGTGTCGCCCAGTGGATGCTCAACAAGCACAACAGCAAGGCCACGTCGTTCTTTGGTGCCGTCGGCAAGGACGAGCACGGCAAGAAGCTCCGTGAATGCGCCGAGAAGGACGGCGTGAACGTGCACTACATGGAGCACGACGATGTCGCCACGGGCACGTGCGCTGTGTGCGTCGTCGAGTCGGAGCGTTCGCTGGTTGCCAACCTCTCGGCCGCCAACAAGTTCCACCACGACCACTTGGAAGATGACCGCAGCAAGGTAAGACTGACTGTGGATACGTGTAGGTGGCAAGCTGGAGACAGATGAGCTCATGGTGCATTCTTGCGTCCTTCAGGAAATCATCAACAAGGGCAAGTTCTTCTACAGCTCGGGCTTCCACTTGACGGTGTCGCCTGAAGCCATGATGAAGTTGGCCAACCACGCCCACGAGAACAACAAGATCTTCCTGCTCAACCTGTCTGCGCCATTCATCGTGCAGTTCTTCAAGGACCCACTGATGGCCGCCATGCCATACGCCGACTTCGTCTTTGGCAACGAAAACGAGGCCAAGGAATTCGGCAAGGCCCACAACTGGGGTGAGGACTTGGGCGTGATCGCGCTCAAGTTGGCTCAGTTGCCAAAGAACTCGGGCTCCCGCTGCCGCACGGTGGTGTTCACGCAGGGCGCGGAACCAACCATCGTCGTGCACCAGGGCGAGCTCCAGACCTTCCCAGTGCCCGCGCTTGCTGCCTCGGAAATCGTCGACACCAACGGTGCCGGTGATGCCTTCGTTGGCGGCTTCGTGTCGCGTCTGGCCATGGGCAAGCCTCTCGCCGCGTGCGTGAACGCCGGCCACTGGGCCGCCCAGGTCGTGATCCGTCGCTCGGGCTGCACGTTCCCTGAGCAGTGCGAGTACACCGACTAAATCACGACGACAACGAGAATGAGCACCTTCGGGGCAGGCGCCAGCGGCGTGCGTGGTTGCGTGTCATGACGCGTGGTGGCCCAACAAAGGAAGACCGTGTACGCTTCCTTCGTTCGGCCTCCATGGTAACAGCCAGTGAGGCACAGAGGTGGGAGTTAAACGCACGGATCGCCACGAGCGATCCTGCTGTTGCTGCTCCCAACTTCACACCGAGCGTGGGCTTCCAATAGAGAACTTTGATAGGGTTGCCGTTGCGTCCACCGACCTCCATGACGCCAATCACATGGCTCCGCTAAGACCGACGTTATGTGATCACACACGTCACAGATCACACGTCACAGGTCTTTGACGTCTAAATTGGAGGCATAAGATCCCAGCTCTGACCTCGAGGTGCTTGGTCAGGCTGCAGGAACATGTGCGACCGATGCCAGCGTTGGCATGTGTGTGGGGAGGTCTTCCGGGCATTACGAGGCCGTGGTGTCTTGAGGTCACCACCACCGTCACCGCGCCGCCATGTGCGCCTCCAAGACGACGGGCTACCAGGGCTTCCGGTCCTTCAGCGTGCAGGAATGCCCAACGCTTAAGCCGGGCGAGTCGCCGGAGGTGCGCGCGACCAAGTTCTCGAAGATGGCGTCGCAGATATTGGCGCCTGCGAGCTTCAACCACCTCGGTGTCCACGCGTTTGCTCCGATCACTGCGCTGGCCACGCAGGCCGTGCAACCGAGCGATTACCATGTGCCTGACAAGCGCGGTGTGAGTGCAGGCGAGCAGCTCCCGGCGCACCGCCGCTTCATCACCACCAGCACGTACCAACACGACTTCACGCTGTTTGAGGCCGAGACGAAAGTTGTGCTGGCCACAAGTGTCGACACGTACGAGCGTGCATTCCTCACTACATCCGACGCTGGAGACGGTCAGAACGCAATCACACTGCAACAAGTGCCTCTGGTGCTGCGTCAAGCGCTTGGAGATGCCGCTGTGCCCAAGATCGTCCAGCTCTTCACGAGTTTCTTCGACCATCACGTGGGCGAAGAGCGCGACCATCTCACGTGGCGCATGTTCTGTACGGCGATTGAACATGTGCACACCGTTCTGGCGACGCCGCCGCCCCCGCACGTTCGCGCTGGACAAAGCGGCCTGACCAAGGTGCAACAGACCAAGGTTATCCCAGCTACGACGCCCAATAGCTCGCATCTGATTGATTTCGGTCACTACGGCGACATCCCTGGTCACCGCCCGTACGAGCGCAAACGCGGCATGGCGTCCACAACCAGCGATCTCTACCCAGGCACAACCAAGGACACACACCACGTGCCCGGCTACACGGGCTTCTTGCCGCACACGACGCACAATCCTGATGCTGTGCGCCAGGCTGACGGCGAGCGTCCGCGTGCCGCACGCGGCGACCTGCGGCTGTTCCACAGCGACAACATCCCCGGCTACACGGGCCACAAGCCCATCGACTGCATCAACTACCGCGGCGAGAACCGCTCTGGCAGCGACCCGAAGACCACGAACGGCTACATCTACCATCCGCACAGCTAGCTAGATGCATCATATCCATCCTCCTCCTGGTTAATAATTTATAACTCGCGCATACGTCTGACCACGCTCTCAAGACGTGGGCGGGATCTTCTCGAGCAGCTCCGAGAGAAGCGAGTTGCCGCTGATGACACTCGTGGCGGCGATGACGATGTCGTGCGGATCTGCACCAAACAAGCACACGCATGAGCCCCTCGCGAAACGCAACATGGGTTCTCTTGTCGCGCCGTGCAAAGGCGCGCAACCCATCACAACGACACACGCACGTACAGAAGGACGCCAGCCAACGCAACGCCGCCACCTCGAGCAGCGTCACACCGCCGACAAAGCAGACCATGACGATGGGCTTCTTTCCACGTTTGTCGCTGGTTCCTTTGGCAGGTGGCTGGGCCGCGCTAAGCTCGGCGCAAGGGCCTGGCAACACGCTCAGCGCTGCTTGGAGCTGAGCCCAGTTACCGTGCTGGAGCACTTCTTCCACAAGGCGACACGAAATCGGTGTGTACCCGCCCGTGACAAACGCCATTGTCTTTGGGTTTTCCGCGTTGACATTGTAATCGAGCACCTGCAACGCCGCTGTGGCGGTGTGGAATGGAGTCTGTGCGATGAACTCGCGTCGATGGCTCGTCAGTAGCCCAGCACGCGTAAGGTTGTCCAGCGAGAGCACTACTTCGTGGCCGTAGGTTCGGACCAGCAGAAGTTTGATATGGTCAAGCTCTCGCTTCGGTAGTCCGTTCATGACGATGCTGCACAGACAGAGCACTCGCAACACTTTTAGTAATGGCTCGTAGCGGTAGATCATGTCTCGAACGTCGCCAAGCACGTCGCGGTCGGATGCCTCGTCCATCACTGCACGTTCGAGTTGCCATTGCTCCTTGAACGATCGCGAGTTGGTCGTCACTTGAATGCTCTCCAGCAGGTTCACGTGCATTTCCAGCATCTCTTGGCTCTCCTTGAGCGCTGGCACTGTCTTGACGAAGTCGTGCACTTCGGATGCTGATGCCGCTGCAGACGTGCGTTGGAACTCACCAAACGTGTTCTTGATGCCATTGGCACAATTCTTGAGAGCTCCGGGAACGGCGTGCACGCTAAGCGCACGGATCTGGTAGAATATACCGTCGGCCGAGTTCAGCGCCAGCGGAGTCAGCGAGTCCGCGGCATTGGCGTCGCCTGAGAGGAGACGCTGACTGATCGACGCGAAACCATCTTTGATGTGAAAGAGTTCGTCCACAAGCGCCTCATAGGACAGCGGCATCGACAGAGCAGATGCGTAGTCCACCCGTCGATCCAGTAAGATCAGAGTCTCGACGCGACTTCGGCGCTTGAGCTGCTTACCGAATGCTGCAGCCGCGTCTTCGCTGTCTTGCAGCTGCATGAGCTGTGTGAAGACAGTCATCGCCATCTCGCCTTTGTACTTAATCTGCGGAAACCTCCCGTACAGCAACTGCAGTTGATGCAGCGCAATGGCCGTGTCGGTGAGCGCACTGTGGTCGCTGTGAACCAGACAGTCGTGCAGCGTGCGCTCGTACCCGAGCGTCAGCAAGTCGATGTCGAGCGGCACGAACCCCATGGGGAAGAAGCCCACCGACAGCACGTCTTTCATTCCCGTCTCGTCCAGGATGTCCTGGCACATGGCTGTCCACGCGCCAGTGGCAAAGAGCTGGAACGACAAGTCTCGTGGCTGCTGGGCGTCCTGCAGCGCCCGGGCATGCAGCACGACCGAGCGCACATCGTCGACGCGCGAGAAGCACAAGTACACGACCTTGCCAGCATGGATCTTGGCCCTGTCGTCGCCCAGTTCCACGCATTCCGCCACGCGATGGCTCTTGAGCACTGTCACGCCGTGCACGAACACGTGCGAGAACAGCGTGGCAATGCGCTGCGTGAGCACGAGCGCGATCTCGGACGCCTCGATCGTCTCGAGGATGCGCACCAGCGCCGTCTCATACTCGTCCCTCAGGCGCTGCAGATTGATGGCCAACGCGCTCTTGTCGAGCACGGGCAGCTTGATCGGCGGCACCATGATCTGGCTTGGTCGCTGCTTGGCGGCTCTTCAACGTCACGGCGACCGCGACGGTGACCCGAACGCTGCGCTGCAGACGAGCGCGTACCTTCGTGCAACCTCCGCGGCCATGTTGCATAAATACCAGTTTAAAACGCTGCGCACGAGAAGAAAAACGCGTCCCACTGCCGGCGCGCTGTCGCCGTGCAGGAAAGTGGAGTGTTTAAAACAGCCTGCGTGTCTGTCTGTCGTCGAAGGTGGGTGCCGTGATGTTGCGCGAGGGGGGCCACAACAAATCTTGTTGAAAAAACGAACCGAAGAAGTGCGAGGGGGAAGCCAAGCACACGCAAGCCAAGCCAAGCGCGTCATTCCGCACCAGCGCCCCAACGAAGCCAAGCAGCCATGGTCTCCGCCGACCAGATGTTCCAGATCAACGCGCAAGCCGTCGTGCGCGACTACTACGTCGAGCCACGCATTGGTACGTGACGAGCGTTGAGCTGCGGCTTCCTCCCGTGGGCTTCCCTCCCCGTGTTCGATTTTGTTGGTGGGCAATGGCGGGAAGCATGACCGAAGGGGGGAAGCATGCGCGGCGTGGGCATGAGCATGCGTACGAGCATGAGCATGCACATGGCTGCCTTGTGTGTGTCTGAGCGTTTGGGTTGCTGACGGATGCGGTGTGTTGTGGCAGACTACCGTACCATTTCCGGTGTCAACGGCCCGCTGGTCATTTTGGAGAACGTGAAGGTATGCAATGCTGTGCAATGCGTGATGCAATGGAGGAGTATGGAGGACTGACGCTTGTGGTTGTGTGCGTGTTGCGCGCAATGGTGTTGATTGCAGCTGCCCAAGTTTGCCGAGATCGTCAACTTGACGCTCGCGAACGGCGAGAAGCGCCAGGGTCAGGTACTGGAAGTGCAAGGCAGCAAGGCCGTCGTCCAGGTGTTCGAAGGCACGGACGGTATCGATAACCGTCACACGCACTGCGAGTTCACCGGCGATGTGTTGAAGATGCCAATCTCGGAAGAAATGCTTGGCCGTGCCTTCAACGGTTCCGGCAAGGCCATCGATGGTGCCCCTCCCGTTGTTGCCGAAGACTACCTGGATATCCAGGGCCAGCCAATCAACCCTTCGTGCCGTGACTACCCGAAGGAAATGATCCAGACCGGTATCTCGGCTATTGATGTCATGAACTCGATCGCTCGTGGCCAGAAGATCCCATTGTTCTCGGCCGCCGGTTTGCCGCACAACGAAATCGCCGCGCAGATTGTGCGTCAGGCTGGTCTGGTGCAGCGCAAGGACGTCATGGACTCGCACGAGGAGAACTTCGCCATTGTGTTCGGTGCCATGGGTGTCAACATGGAAACCGCGCGTTTCTTCCGCAACGACTTCGAGGAAAGTGGCGCCATGCAGCGTACCGCCTTGTTCTTGAACTTGGCCAACGATCCAACCATCGAACGTATCATTACTCCACGTCTGGCCTTGACCACTGCCGAATACTTGGCGTACGAGCGTGACTTGCACGTGCTCGTCATCTTGACGGATATGAGTTCGTACGCTGATGCCTTGCGTGAAGTGTCGGCTGCTCGTGAAGAAGTTCCCGGCCGTCGTGGTTACCCAGGTTACATGTACACGGATTTGTCGACCATCTACGAGCGTGCTGGTCGTGTGTCTGGCCGCAACGGGTACGATGATGTCCGATGTCACTGTGCTGGCTTTGTTGCATTGACTCACGTGTCATTGCTTGCAGTTCCATCACCCAGTTGCCAATTTTGACGATGCCTAATGACGATATCACGCATCCAATTCCTGATCTTACGGGCTACATTACGGAAGGCCAGGTACATGCCGCGCTAATCGCTGGGCGCTGCGTTGGAGAGTAATTGCTCACGCCGTGTGTGTCCTATGCTCAGATTTATGTCGACCGTCAGTTGCACAACCGTCAGATTTTCCCACCTATCAACGTGCTGCCATCGCTCTCGCGTCTGATGAAGAGTGCCATCGGTGATGGCATGACTCGTGATGACCACAGTGCTGTGTCCAACCAGCTGGTGCGTCTCCATCGAGATGTCTTGACGTACCGTCTGTGCCTTTGTGAATGCTGACGATTGGATTGTTGTCCTGAACAGTACGCCAGTTACGCTACGGGCAAGGATGTGCAGGCCATGAAGGCTGTCGTTGGTGAAGAAGCCTTGTCGCTGGAAGATCACTTGTACTTGAAGTTCACGGAGAAGTTCGAGAGCAAGTTCATCGCACAGGGCCCATACCAGTCGCGTGATATCTTCGAGTCGCTGGATCTGGCCTGGTCGCTGTTCCGCTCGTTCCCTAAGGAACTGCTGAAGAAGATCCCAAAGAAGCACTTGGACGAGTTCTACGCTCGCCGCACCCAGACCCGTGGCGACGGCAAGGAAGAGGTGCGTTTGAACGTGCCCAGCTCTATGTGTCGTTTAATCTGTCAACTAACTCGTATTCGTGCTTCAGTAAACCGCCCTCTGAGGTGCATCTAGGTCAACCAGAGGTCGCTGGCGTCGTCGCAGGTTGTTTTTCACCTCTGGCTGTCCCGGCCCAGACTACCGCTAGATTATTTCGATATGCTCCGTTCACCTCGTTTCGTCTGTCAAAGAAACTCACTTCGCCAACCAAATCAATTTTGCAATCGAAATAGCGGCGGTTGTGGGGTGGGATGCGTACACATGTACACACCACAACTGGAAAGCTGAACCAGCGCCAATACTGCCATTTGGGCAGCAGCAGGGACGTGATGAACCCGTGTGAGCCACTGAGCTGAGCTGTTGGAAGCTAGACCTGCCCTCGCCAGCTCATGTAGGTGGTCCTTGTGTTCGATGATGGATGTCAAACGCCTTTAGCAGAGAGCGAGCACTGCAGCACCACCTCCGCCACTTCGAATGTTCCCTTCCATAGATAAGTGCCACAGACACTCAGTCTGCTCCCGTTTGTGATTGGTCTTGTGCGCCCCTTGTGGATGATTTGTCTGTGGCAGCGGAGTCTGCTTTGTTTGCTTTCTTGCGACGAGTTTTCGGCTGTGTGGACACCCACTCCGGCCCTGTGTGCTGCAGCGCAATGCGACATTGACGCAGACTCGAGTGGTTTTTGCGGCAGTCTTCGCACATGCGCTTGAATTTGGTCGCCGCTGGAAAGCAACATCAAGTCAGCAACAGAAGCAACCACCATCAGCACCACACACACAATAATCAACGTACGCGGTGCTTTCGCTGGCGCAACAGCTCGACCAGAGGGAATAGGAGCGGATGGCGTGGGCCGTGGAGGCATCCAGGGCATTGAAGGCAGGATAGGAGGCGCCACCATCACCGGTGGAGCGACATGACGTAGCACCACTCGGCATTCATTGACGCTCTTGTTCGAATTGACACAATCTCTACACACGGTCGGCGTGAAGAGCGGCGCGAACATTGGTGCATGCATGGGGAACAGCATATTGAGGCACGAGTCCGCTGGCGGCAGTGGCACCTTGGCCATCGGAACTGGAGGTGGCGGCAGGGTGTGGTTCATCGGCGCCAGAGTGGGTGCGAACGGCATAGCGATCGGGGGATTTGCTCCCGTCAAGTTTGGTACCAGCGTTGTCGGAGCCCGCATGGCCAGGGGCGTCGGCGCAGCCACGGGTGTGATCTCTTTCATTGGAGAAAGATGGCGCGGTGTCGGCACTGCTGATGGCGTTGTGGATGCGGCACGCGAGGTGGGTGCCGCTGGGACACTTGGTGCAGGTAGTGTTTTTTCCTTAGGAGTTCGAACGCGAGGCGTCTTCTTCGTCCGCGTCGGTGCACTCGATTTCGTTCGCGACCTGCCGCTGTCTGGCGCTCCTGACACTTCACTGGCCACTGACGCGAGCTTCTCTGCTGCTTCCTTCATGATCGCGCCGACACATTCTTGTTCACGCACAAGCATACGCGTCTCGTTCCAGATCTTCTTGGAGCGTCGCTTGACGCGCAGTTTCTCTTCCGCTTTCAGTGTCTCCAGCAGCACAGACTTGGGTGCATTTGGTCCCGAATCCACCTGAGCGTCTCCATCTGGCGAAGTGAGCGCCTTCAGCAACGCATTCGCAGCAAGATCATTTGCCTATTACATCCACACATGCGTCAAACCACCCCGCTGCCGTGCAGTCCGAGATGTCGTCGCTCACCTCGCCATCGTTCCCATAGACACCAAACATTGAGTCGACGAATGCGGCCATTTCCATCAAATTCCGATGCAGTAGGCGCTGATAGCTGCAGCACATCAAGTGAGACAACCATGTACCATCCGATCGTTCTCATTTGCTCACTCTTACGCCATCGTGCCGTCGATATCTTCATCAGCTTGACACGACGCCGCCGCCGTGATCATGTCTTGGTTGATACTGAGCATCTGCATTCCTCCCAAACACGACTCAGGCGGAGATTTCATGCACCACTCGCCACATAATCCCTTCTTACATCATTAAACACATCGGCAATCGACGACGGATCGTCCGTATCGCTCTCATGGCCGTGCTCTTCCTGCACCTGGTGCTGCGGTTGCTGGGGCGTCGTCACCGTTGCCATCACTGCCTGTTCCAATCCACCGTTCGATCGATTCCCGCCAAAAATGTGCAGAGTTTCAACCAATCCGAGCCCGCCAGGCCAAAAGGGGCCTCCCGAATAGATATTCAATGTTCGGTATTATATTAAACAATTTCCGAAGTCTGATTCCGCTGCAAGATCCCGGCGCGAACTTGAACCCACTTGACGTTTAAACACAGGGTGTACAAACCGCGCACTTCCGTCTCAGTTGTCTGCCATTTCGCAATCACCACCGCAAACGCAAGGTGTCCGACGCAGCGGGAAGATCAAGTGCGCCAACGCTGGCTCGGACGGCGACATCGACGGAGAGAAGGAGCAGCAACCATGTGGCGCAGTGGACAACGCAGCGCATGCGCAGTGGTGGCAACGAGATGGCAGCACCGCCAGCGCACGGCCGCGAGAAAGACGATGGCTGCCAG
>NSDO01000374.1:36983-91248 GCA_002286825.1 Lagenidium giganteum
ATCGTATCGCGTGCCGGCGACAATCGAGAACGAAGCGGTGTTGGACGATGTGAGAGAAGCGCTGCAGCGCATTGGATACGCCAACTGTGCTCGCAATGCTGCCACGTAAGTGGGGAATTTATGGTTGCGTTAAACACTAGTTGTCTTTGCGTCGAGTAGAAAACTGTCCTCGCATGCTAGAGCAGCATATATGGATGGAAATTCATATTTTCGGTTGTGTGCTATTGTCTGACACCTTGTCGCCCAAAATTTTCTTTCCTACGAGTCAACTGTGCGATCGTGAGCGATTAGAAGAGAGCGAGTTGTACATCATTTGAAAAGTGGCGATGTCACGCAAGGTGTGGTTCGAGTTTGTGAATGCAACTACTCGCGGTTGCTTCGCGGGTTTAAGACCAACTTCTGTCGTGAATGATGGCGTAAATGATATCGATGAACTGCGCACGGAGATTCATGCGGTGTACGATCACATGCAGCCATCAGACACGAACATTCTAGCCCATGCTGCCCCAAGTCAGCTCAAAGTTCCTTGATCGGGCCGCGTATGATGGTTCAAAAGGCCAACCATTAGAAGAAAACTGGCCGTTTGAATCGCTTGGTGCAACAACGAAGAGTGCACTCGTAGTGGAAGTGCCAGCACCAAACCTCAAGACAGCAACCAGTGCTCCTCTGGGCCCACAACAACAGTTAAAATCTTAGTTACTTGAGGTATCAGGTACACGAATTGGATCCGACTGTGCAGACTCCTGGCCTGAATAAGTTCTGGGAAGGATGTGGTGGATTTCCTTCGTTTTATATGGTACGGCAGGATGAGCAATAGCGCTGCAAGCAGTGAAAGACCTGCTTCGAAATGTGGGAAAACAGCGCATCGTGCTGGTTGGTTCGCCTGCGTTGGCAAATTTTGCATGCTGACGAGTTTTGGCTTCCATATGGCGTGTTGAGAAACGAAAGGTTTTCATCATTCGCCAAGTAGTCCAAACGAAACACCATCATTCCAGGCAGAGCAGAGCGAAGAGATTGACGGTCGCTTGGATAAACCTCGATGAGAACCATAGCGAAGATCAATCGAGCTAACAGCACACACTTCGAGGTAGCTACAGTCGGAAAGGCGAGAAATATCAACGTCATTCTCAAACAGCGTTCGCGGAACGTCACCCGCACGAATGTCAAAGCGACCAATGCTGCAGTTGGCAAGGGCGTTTGCAGCATCTAAAGAGTCGACTAAATGATGTTCGGAGCCAAAAATTCCACGCGCAATGCGTGTGACAACCATGAACACGACCGACATCCCCAATCCAACCTCCTTTGTCTTTGGTCTCGCCGAGCGGCACGTGTGCACGAGCAAGCGAAGTCCAGTAGTCACGGAGAAAAATGCATCACAGCAACTTCTGCCACGAAAAGAAACTGTTTAATGTGAGCGCAATTATGTGGAGCAGCACCAACAGAAACCCGACGATTGATAGCATATTTGCAATCTGCAAGACGAGCTTGAGCGACTCGGTTTGGACGTGCGCTGGAAAACGACTTGAGCACTCGCGTCCAGCAACCCAACAGTAGTCGTAATAGCTGTCACCTTGGACAATAGATCACTAGGCAAGGCTCACTGGCTGGAGACAATAGCGCTTGCTCACCGCACCATACATGATGTAGAAATGGCCGATGACCCAACCGATGACGGACGCCGCCCAGAACGTCTCGCCTTGATACGTGTTCATGATGTCCGATGCCCCACTAGAGCGCAACAACGTTGCCGCCGTTGTCTCGAACGCGCCCTTTGGCTGCATCAACAACATCATTAAGTCCCTGCACTTGGCTTGATTGACGTATGACGACGTGCGTAACGAGCACATGCCCCCAACACTCACACTGCTGCTGAAACTATTCAAGCTTGTGCGAATGAGCGAGTGAGTGTCCAAATGTCGGGGACTAGATCTACTGGTCGCGTCGTGGCACACTCGAGCACCAAGCGCTACGCGGAAGGATTCACTCAAAGTCGTTATCCGATATATCGTCGAACGCCCAGTCGAACCCTGCATCGAGCAATAAGATGTCTTCGCCTTCTTCACACCATTACATAATGCGCGAAGTCAGATGCGCCAACCACGCAAAACTTAACGAGGATCACACATACCACTGCACGTTTCCCAGTCAGCCATGTCGTCCTCTAGTTTGCTGGGGGGTTCTCGTGGAGCTTTATGTCCCAAAAGCACCGCTGCCGAGACTCTCTGTGGCTTCGGTCTGAGTACCATTGCTGGCAACGCGTCCCGCTTGGCAGCTGCTGCAACGCGTGCCTGTCGAACGACGCTCGCATTTTGATTCCCGACTGTCATCTCACTCAGCGATCGTGGCATCTTGAACGGCCGAACATGCCGCGTGTCTTGACTCTGGCTGCCTCCATGCACCTCAATCGACCCTGATCACGCCCCCCACCTCATTACTATGACGCTTCCTCGACGTCCCCAACTCGACGGCCCCATCCAGCGCCGCCATCACAACCTGTACCTTGCTCTACCGGGCGCTTCTTCTGCTGACCTGCATCTCCTTGGCTCTGCCGCGCGGCTTGCTCAGCGATCTCGCTGATCCGAGACAGCACGTCCAGCTGCGACGCGGGCGACAATGCCGGCGCCACCTGAGAGCTTCCTTGCAGGTGCTGCCCATCCAGACCCGCAGACATCAAGCACGGCGACAGTGGGCTGCTGCACACAGTCACATCGCCGTCGCTGTCCCCGTCGTTCCCGCATTGGCGTTCCCGCCCCGCCATGACCGCCGCATGCCATTCTCCGCCCATGGGCATGTTGAACCTTGCCTCACGGATGATGAGTGGTGGTCATTCGCACTTTGAGGCACGAGTAGTGCGTACTTACGGTGATGATGATGATGTGGAACCACATGGAATCGAATGGATCCATTTCATTCACTGGAAGATGCTGTACGTGTCATTCATTGGCAAATGGCAATGTCACGGCAAGTGTGGTTTGAGTTGGTCAATGGCACCATTCGCGGCTACTTCGTGGGTATGACGGATGATATCAACACCGATGATGATGACCTGCGCACGAAGATTCATGCCATGTACTGAACGTTCTAGCGCATCTTTCCCCAAACCAGCTCAAATGTTTTGGAACCGCGAGGAGTATGAGAATTTGAACGGCGAGCCCGTGGCAGAGGACTCGTGGACGTGGGCATTCGGTGTGTCTACGAAGCAAGCACTCGTTGTGCAAAATGCCAGTGCCAAGCAAGCCTCAAGAGAAAGCAAGAAGTGCTGAAGGAGGCAATACGGGCGAGAGTGGACAGTTGCAAGTCTCCAACGACGAGCTTGATCTAGATGATTGGATTTCTTCAGCGCACGACAGAGAGTTTTTTGTGAATACTAATGGTCTGCACAAGTTCTGGACAGGATACGGAGATTTCCCGTCATTGTATTACGTTCGACAGCACGAAGCTTTGGTCTGGGAAGTAGTGGAGCCACTGCTCTCAGACGATCGAAAACAGCGCATCGTGCTGGTTGGCTCGCCAGGTGTTGGCAAGTCATGCTTCCTGACGGTTGTCGGATCTATTTGGCGTGCGTTGGGAAGCGAAAAGTACTGGTCATACGTCGCGTGACGTCGAAAATGCAGTCGCGTTTTTTAACGGGCATGGATCATATGAGCAGTTTGTCAACGTTTTCACCGCTGATTTGCAGGCTCTTACCAAGCGATTTCAAGGCGCGCTCGTCCTTCTGGATCGCGACAATGAAATCGCCGTCAATTCAGCTGCAAATGGACTGTTATCGTATCACTTACTGGCAACATCGAGCAACTACTCCGCAAAACAAGACAATGTAACTGTGGTGATTTTACCAGCTTGGCGGTGCGAAGATCTGCTGGTGTATGCAATGCGTTCGAAGTGGGCTTTCGACACTGAATGTGAAGCTCTTCCTGTTACGCAGAAGTGCACAGGAGCATTATTGCTTCAGTGGTGGAAGTATGCGTGCGCTCTGCATGAAGCGTGGACCGTTTCAGTCACAAATCGAAGTGGAATGTAATGCTGTGCTGCATACTCACGCCTCCCAGCACACGGGCAGCTTCGAAGGCACGCAGAGAAAGGATCACACGGATAAACTTAGCCGTCACTACATCATGGAGTCCTGGAGTGCGGGGCCATATGGTATACGACATCAACATTTTGGAAAGCTTCTGTGGACTCTGGGTATGCTTTGACGTTATTGGGGAGGCACGTGGGTAAGGATGTGCTTTTGGAAGCCTACACGTGCGCTGAAGCTCTAAATGCGGACTTCCAGAATACAGCGTATGAGTTGCTCTTGCGTCATGCGGTCCGGAAAGCACATGCCAAGAAGACGCGTGTCGGGCTGAAGGTGCCGGAAGGATCTTACTTTAAGCAAATCGAGATATGCGCTCCACGAATCCAATGTGCTGGTGAAAACGAGGTGGAGTGCTATGAATGCGTGGAGAAACTCCAGCCGAGAACATATTGGCAACCCGCATGCCCGTTCTTTCCGTTCATCGACGCCGTGGTGGCGAAAGACAAGACGCGGAGCCGGTTGGAGCCGGTTGTTGATGTGATTCGGCTTAAACCTGATTCGATTTCGAACTGTTGTGCGGAGAATAGCAACAAGGTGAATGATGGGAATGCGATCACTCGGTAACATGAAGCGCGTCTTGTTGGTTGTAAGTCCCGACACGAAGAATCTCCATAAGTTTACGCTGCCGGATGCCCCATATCGAAGAATTATCAACAGTGTCAAGGATTCCTTTAGGAAAGGAGAATGAGCAAGTTATTTGAGCAAACCGAGTGGGTGACAAGATGTAAAGCACATGCTGCTGAATATTATTGCCGGAGGCATCATCCGACAATGGGAACACGTTCCAATCACAACGACTAGCAACGCGGCGCTTCGCAAGCAGTTGGATCAAAGCAGGTCACCATTGTCCGAAGCTTGAGCAGAGACAGAGTGTTGGTCGTGCGCACTTTGAGCGTGAAGTTCGCGAACTTACGGCGCCTGTTGCTGCGTTCGACACTGCAGTCGCGATTTGCTGATGGAGCTGCGGCAGCGACTGCGCGGTGCGTCGGCCGCGGCCGCTGCCAGTGCGTTCAACTTCGGCAAAAAGGTCGCGGACGACCCAAGCAAGGTGTCCTTCTGGTGCGTGCGCTGGCTGTGTGTGGTGATGTTGCCGTCATCCGCTGTGTGTGCTGACACATGTCCGGCGGTCATGTGTGTGTGTGTGTTCCATCAGGATCTGCGAAGGATTGAAGAAGCGCCATGTGCGGATCCAGAAGAACGACTGCCTGGAAGTGGCCTTCCATGAGCTCAAGATGGAGAATGAAGTGACCAAAGAGGACGTGCACTTTATGAACGAGTCGACGGGGATCGGTGAGTTGCGCTTGATCAATGACGCAGTGTGATGCATCAGGCGTGGGGTCTGACGCGTATGCGTGCTGTGACTTGATGGCAAGTCGTACCACTGCGTGACGAGATCGCCAGGTACGTTGCAGAGGGAGACGTGGTCCGCGTGTGCTCGCGCGAAGAGCTGGAGAAGTTGCTGGAGAAGTTCGCCTGTCGCGACGTGTCGTTGGATGAAGGCATGATGGCGCCACCGACCAAACCGAACACCCCCATCGGTCAAGCGATGTACGTGGCTGTTCAGATAGCTTGCTATTGTAGAGATAACTGACTGATTGCGATTGTGCAGCTTCAAGATCAAGCAGATGAGCAACTCGAATCCAACGATCAAGATGCTGCAGAAGACGTTTGAAGACCTGCACAGCCCGCACGCAGAAGAGGCCGAGCTGCTGGAACGATTCCCAGAGATTGATCCAATCTTTGAAACAGACGATGTCGTCGAGCTTCCATCGGACAGCCCCGAAGCGCTGGCTCAAAAGTGCGATATGTGTGACGTATCCTGGCCCGATGAGCAAGGCACGACAATGTACAAGTTCAAGAAGCTGGGGATTGTCACGCACAAAGGATGTGCGCAGTTTACTGCGGATGTGCTGTACAGTCATCCAGGCATCACGACTCGAGAGGCGTTTGTGGGCTCGGCCAACCCTTCACGAGTCAATCGCCCCGGCGTGTTCCACGTGACTGTCCACCGAGCAGTGGAGCTTCGAGGTGCTCAGCTTCTCGGAACGCAAACGCCGTACGCCAAGCTATCGTTGCTGCCATGGAAAGAGCCGATGCAAACCAAGCCATCAGAAAATGGCGGGAAGTCTCCGCTGTGGAAAAGCATGCACGACAACGTGATGCAGTTCTCGCACATGTATAACAGCACGATCACACCGATCCCGCTGTTGGAGGTGGAAGTCTGGAACTCCAACTACCTCGCCGATGACTTGATCGCGTGCACGCTGCTCGATATGACGCCGCTCTTGCGTTATCCCAACATTGAGGCGAAGCGCTGGTTTGTCTTATCCTCACGCGTTCAAACCCCGATGACGCTGATGGGAGGAAACAACAATCGACAGCCGAAGATTCAGCTCTCGATCAAGTTTGTGCCGCTGGAAGGGAAGTATACATCAGGAAATGAGCACAGATTTCGTGTTCACCAACTGAAATCCATTGGGCTGGCGATTCCGCACTGCTCTGCATGTAAGTGCCGCCAAATTTCGCTGCCAATGCTCGTATCTGAATCCTACAAATTGACTGGGGCTTGCAGGTGATCGAGTTATTGTCAACGTACTGAAAGGAGACTGGGGCTCCCGGTGCGAATATTGTGGCATCGACGTGCACAAGGGTTGTATTATGAAGGCAATGTCCAAGTGCGAATGCAAGCGAACATCTCAAGACCCTCGACTGAGTATCAGCGAAGATGCGAGTAGTAAAGAAGCGGATGCGTCAACCCCGCCACCAGCTTCAGGTTCTTCCCCGAAGGTGAAGGAGTTGAACGGACTGTTCTACAAAGTGCTCAATTCTGTCGAGTCGTCATCACCGACTGTGGGCGAGTTATTTGTCAACTTCCACGGTCTCCACCTGTGCACCAAGCAATGTCAGCCAGAGAAAAAGTTCCACGCGAAGAACATATTTGAAGGCGATACATATTGCCGCATCACTATCGGCGATGTTGTGTACGAGACGAGTCCAGTGCTGAAAAGTGCTGATCCGATGTGCATGGAGAAAATATGCGTCAACATCAAACAGCGCAACGCTACGTTTTGTGTCGAAGTCATCGATTTTAACACCGACACATGCCTTGGTGAGCTAAAAATCACGTTGTTCCAGTTGCTGCAGCGAAAGGCCGATGCATTTGTCAAGACGAATCCGTACATGACGCAAGTACGAGAGCCACTCCAACGGATCCTTCACTTCAATATTGACGATGAGACGCAAATTCCCCCGCTGACGGATGCCGACCGCCTGGCAATCACATCCACGAGTGCTAAAGCTGGTGCCCCCAAGAAGCGCATCGGTTATGTGGTGATGGACATGGAATACGTTGAAGATCAGGCGAACCTCCTGCACTACCAAGTCGATGAAGACATTTCTCTCTTGCAACGAGAAGAGAAAGAATGGACTGTCGATAATTTGAAGCAGACAATTGATCGCTTCTCTCGCTTGATCAAGACTTTCAAATGGCTGGATGCTGAGTACTCAAATATTATCTCTTGGAAGAACAAGAAGAAATCTGGTATTTGCTTGGCAATCTTCGTCATCGCATGCATCAAAGTCAATCTGGAGTATCTCGGCGCGTATGTGATGCTGATGGTTCTGCTCCATATGCTGTACATGCTCCATCTGCGCATCAACGGGTCATTCGTGAAGCGATGGATTGGGTACATCGAGTACGAAGCTGAACAAGCAGATCAACTGAAGCTTCATCGGCCACTGGCCGACTTGTACGTCGCTGTCCACGAAGCGCGCCTGTCAGAGAAGACGGACAAAATGCTGATGGATTCGCAATCAGTCTTAAAAGATATTGCTTCATCGAAGTGGACGCTTTACGTTCGCATGAAGTTCATTCCCAACGACAAGAAGCGTTCGGATCTTGGTGGAGATACGATATTCATCCCGTCCGTTTTTGACGAAACTATCATTGGTTGGACGCAGCCTGTGGAGAAAAGTCGACATCCAATTTGGCGACGAACCACGCTGACAAACCCTCCATCCAGCTCTTCTCACGGCGCGCCTCCATTTCTGCCAAGAATCAAGAAGGATTTCCCGTACAGAAACTTCAACATCTCTTGGCGTCATAATGCGCTCGTGTGTGAATGCGACAGGTGCACGACGTTTCGCGAAAATCTTCCTGCAAATGGCCGCGGTGACGTGAGTTACGATGATACATCCGATGAAACGTGTGGCATTGATCATCACGCATACTACTACCCGATTCCTCAAGCTTTCCGAAAGAATTACGCAGGTCGCCAAGATCTGGCACCATGGAGGTGCTTTCCTGGTTTGATCAACTTCGAGTTGTGCCTGTCATGGTCTGGCGAAGCGAAAGAAACACCAGATCTTGTCATTGCCAGCGGATCTGTACCGATGAAATCTGCTCGTCCCAAGGACGATTCAACGGCGGAGATGTATGTGAAGCTTGTCCCAACAGCAACGTCGAGCAAGGCATCAACGACTCCAGTAGTCTCGCCAGCGATTACTCCGGCTTCCACTGGTGGATCTCTCACCTCTGCCGATCAATCTACCGATAACGACGTATTGCTTGTGAGACTTGAGTTTCGCATTCCCGATGGTCGCGGTGGTGGATCAGGAAGGCAACCCTCAGGACGAGACTTGAAGCCGTCAAAGTCTGATGCACAGTGCATGCCTGTGAACAAGAGGACAATTTCAAGAGCCGAGCGGAATTTGTCCGAGTATGTATGCGAAACCATGGTGGAACGAGAAAAGCCCGGTGGGAATGCTCTCGGGGCGCAGCTGTTCGATGCATTTTGGAAAGTCAAAGGCACGATGCAAAACATCCAGAACGAAATCGGTCGTGTCTGTGGTGCTGTCGCTTGCGTCGAAAATCTGCTCAACTGGGCCCACCCGTGGAAAACTGGGCTGGTTTTTTCTGCCGTTTTCGTGGGAATGATAGTGTTTGCCATTATTCCTGGGCGCTGGATTGTTCTGCTCGCTGGGTTGTCCGAGTTCACCGCAGTTTTCATGGAAGATTTGCCTCCAAGTAACCATGCTCGAAACTTGGTTCTAAACTTCCTATCGTCCATCCCCACTGACTTGGACTTGATCGACGCATACAGTGCAGAGCGAGAAGTGTACATGGAGAAACAGGAGGCCAAAAAGGAAGCCGAGGAAGCCGAGTTTTCTCGATTGCGCCATCATGCACTGTGGACTGGCATCGTGCAGTCCAAAAGCGATGGGGATCGATCTTACAAGAATTACTTCATGGTCGTCCGTCCCTTCCGATTCGTACTGTGGAAGAATGCTGAAGACGCAGAGCAGGGGTCTATTCCTCAGGTCCAGCTCCTATTTGACCGGATGGAGTCCATTGTGACGAAGATTGATGACAAGTCGAGCGTATTCCACGTTTTCGGCACCACTGCATCTGGCACTGAAGGTGAGTTACATGCGTGTCACCAATTTATGAGAATTTTTCGTTGGCTCAAACGGTTTCTGAACAGAGAAAAGAACGTTTTCATTCGACGCTCCGGACAAGATGACAGATCTGTTGGATGTTGTGCGCCAAAGCTGTCACTTCTCGGCCAATGCATAAGTTTATCGATTCCAAGCCAGTTGGATCAGGCTTGTAGTTGACAGTCCATCGCGGATGCGTATCAACTAAAGTATGAACGAGAATCGGTCTTATTGTGCGATTTCCAATTGTTGCATTCCTGCGCTGATGTCTATTGCAGCCGAGCCCAACGCCGTGTGTTTTGCCAGTGCTTCACTGACTTCGTTGAGCAACCGCTCGACAATCTTCATGCGGTTCACGCGGTACACGATCGCCACGCACTTCCGATCGGACAAACGTTCCCCATGTTGCTGCAGTGTCTCTTCGTCCTGAGCCACAGATGTATCAAACGATTTCAGAGCAGTCGAGAGTGCTTCGTGCAGGACACGGAGCCACTCGGCTTGATTATCAGCCGCCTCAGCACTCATGTCCATCGCCAGCACCTCGTCTAATGATGTATGGCAGTCGATTCGCATGCTTCGTCGCCGAAATGTTGTCTTCGCCTTTGCGGCTGGCGCAGCTCGGGGCAGTTCGATGTCGACCGTGTCCCATTCGTTGTGCTCCAGAGCAAACCCGTAGTCCAGCAACAGCTGTGAGTTGGGTCGTCGTCCGTAGCTGTTGAAAACTTCGCTGCCTTGCTCGTACGCGTTCGTTCTCGATGGAAACAGTCGGAACACGCCATTCCCATCCACGTCAAAGTCGTATTTCGTCGCCACGTTCTGGTGGTTGAGGCAGTCTGCAAACGGCACCAGCGCAGTCCACGGCAGGCGACGCCCGAACGTACGCGCTTGAATGGTCTTCCACATCCATGCGAACCGCTCAAACGTGTACTCGGAACGTGGGAAGCGACCCTGGTAACGAAAATATCAATGGCCGTGAGGCTTATAGAGCACGAGAGATACCAGCAGCGACATACCGGATACTTCTCATCTAGGCGATCGAATATTCGGCTGTAGAAGACGCGCACTTCGGCGATGCGTCGCTTGGCCATATCCACGAGATACGAGTCCCTCAGTTCGCTCAGTTCGTCTTCAGTCCAGTCCTGGATGGTCGTCGGGTACGGCAGAATGCGCAGATACGGCGCGTAGAACGACGCGTCGCCCTTGGTGAGCTCCCGCATGAGAAACAGCGCAATGACCGGATCATCTCTCGTGAACACATCGCGATTGCCCTCATAAATCGGCTTCAGCTCCGTGTCTTGCAAACACAGCTCCTCCGAGATCAGCAACTTCTTGGGAATGCGCAGCATCGCTTCTCCCGACGCAATGGCGCCCGTGGCGACGGCGCCGCGGAGTCCGTTGGGCGTGACAACAGGCCACGCCAGCTTGGGGAACTCGGCGCCATTCTCACGCAGCCACTTCATCCATTCATCCGTCAGTCACTCAGCTGCTTGAAGCAGTCGTCACACACCAGCGACCACCTCACCGTCACGAAGCTCTGCTCATCGGGCGTTGGCGCTGCCAACGTACCCATCGCGAGACAATGACCACAATATACTGTATAACTGCGGGGTCTATTTATCACGCAGCTGCAATGATGATATTCCGGACAGAGCGTGATGTGGCACCACACCAAACATGATGGATGTTGCAGTTGCGGTTGCACGAAGGTCGCAGGAAGGATTGGGGGCCCTCAAGACAACCCTAAGGCCAGCCCTATCCAGGATTCCAGCGTTGCGGAGCCATCGCCGTGGCCATAATGGCGCGCGGTCGGGCCAGTGGCTTGAGCAGCAGCAGCAGCTCCGAACAGGACAACGACAAGGACAGCACGTATAGTGAGAGCGACCACGACAGCGACAACGCCGCACTCCTCTTCCAGGGCCATCAGTTCTACATCTCGCGGGCCTTGCGCCCCAACCGACGTCTGGAATTGTTGCGCCTGATCCCGGTAGGGTTGCCACACGAGCGCGGGCTTTTGGACTCGGCCAGTTGAGCGCCTGTTGTGGACTGGTGGACTGACGGACAATGCGCTGGCTGTGGCTGTGGCTGTGGCTGTGTTGACAGAAATATGGAGGCACGGTCGTGCCGCACATCAGACCGGATGCGGTGGAGCTCGTGGATGACGACAAGCTGGAACCGGCCAAGGACTGGGTCGCGGCGTCGTTCGTGTTTGACTCGGTCGCAGCCATGCAGCTCAAGGACGTGACGAGGTACATGTACCAGGTCCCGCTGCCCGAGCGGAAGCGTGCGCGACGAACCAGGAAGCCGTACACGGTCGAGGAAGACGCCAAGATGCTCAAGTTTGTCAAGGTGCGGTCAAAAGCTCGCTCGGGTTGCGTGGCAGTGCGATTGAGTGGGCGTGTCTGACGTTGCCTGTGCTTGGTGTAGGAGAATGCACCGTATTGGACGACCAAGATGTCGATCCCAGAAGCGTTTTGGTATGGCGCTGCCGAGAAGAAGGTGCGCGTTGTTGCCTGTTCTGGAGATGATTGTGTTGCTTTTTCTTGCTGACATGATTGACGTGGCAGTTGACGGATCATCCACCGCAAAGCATGCACGAACACTTCCGAAAGAAGCTGCGGTTGCTCACGAAATTGGAGCAGGAGCGACTGTTGCAGCATGCAGAGCGTGAGCAACAAAACACTTCGACGACGGATGCACCACCGACGACAGCTCAGCGTGATCCAGAGGTGCCATCAACGCCCCAGCAACCTCGCGAAAGGGCGGGCTCACCGTCAACAGACAAGAAGTCCTCGTCCGCAGAGACCGCGTCGCCCGGTAATGCCACCGCAACGGAACAGGCTCCAAAGGCAGCAACACGCACACCGTCGAAGACACCACCTCCTCACAATCGCCGGGTGTCGCCTGCACACGCCAAGCCACAAACCAACTCAGGAAATACGACGACGACTGACAGCGCAAGAACACCAGGTACGCAGCGACGCCTCGGTGATGACGATGAGGAGCAGAAGGAAGAAGCCGAACCTGAAGACGTGCGAACTCCGCAACCAAAGGCGCTTCGACGTTCGACACGGTCAACCAGTGCGTCGAAGCAACCATTGCGCACGGAACCGGCAGACAACGGCTCGAAAGATCCACAAAAGGATGGTGCAAGCACGAGATCTCAACCATCAGCCACTCGACAGCATCGGACGCCTCCACCCAGTTCCGCCAAGCAACGATCTCGTGCGCTGACCGTTGATGACGATGAAGAGGAACAAAAGGAAAATGATCAAACCGATGAACGAAAGACTCAGAGAGTGTCCAAAAGAGGCGCTCCAGCACCCGACGGTGACGAAACAGAAGAAGAGCAGAGAGATGAAGCAAGGACAACCCCGCGGGCCATCAAGCGCACTCGATCGACGCCAAACGCCAACCCGTCGTCGAAACAACGGCAACGCAGTAATTCTGCAACTCAAACCCCACCAGCTCCTCCGCAACAAGCGGGCAGTGTTGGCGTGGTGTTCGACAGTCACTGGGTCCATCGGCTTGCACAGCTAGCTTCCAATGACGAAGTTCGTCAGTATTTCGAGCACCAGCAGGCTCGCGAAGACGAAAACTTGGAAGACGTGGAAGTTCAAGGCATTCCAATCATGTCGGAAACCGAGTCAGAGCAGGCAATCGCTCGACTACAGTTTGCCAGCAGCCAGGACCCGGATGCCGTCATCCACGCTCTGTTCTACTCATCTGGCGATGTGGACGTTGCGGCGGCTTTTTTCAGAGGAGAAATGCCAGTCGGTAAGTGCAAAGACGTTCATCTGCTTCAAAATGTAGTGTTTGCTGATGACTGTTGCTGCATATTGTGGCTACTAGGCATGTGGTCTGCCGAAGAAGATCGATTGCTTCAGCCATTTCTTAAGTCGTCGCTGGAGGAACTTCGATTGGCACAGCGTCGCGGAGCCTTCGACGGCCTGCGCACTCCTCGACCCTTCACACAAGTCGTGAGACGTGTACAATTCTTGCAATAAGCTCCCGTTGCCTCACTTGGTTCTCTATATATGATGTCGCCCCTGCGCTTACATTCGCTACGATGCCGCGGTGGTGGTGGTGGTGGCGATGGTGATGGTGGAGCCGTCCTGGGTCAGGTTGTTCTCGCCATGCTCATCGAACACACCGCTGCAGCGCTCATCTGGGGCTACGAGCATGGCGATTGGCTCACAGGCTTTGGCAGCTGCCATTTCTTCGCTCATTTCGTCGTGATCCAGCTCGGTCTGTTCGCTCTCTGCGATCGTCGTCATGCTCAAGTCCATCGAGTCACGTAGCACACCGTGTGAACTACTTCGACGTTGGCCCTGACCATGGTCTAAACTCAGCGACGCGCTGGATCGGCGATGATGTCGTCGATGAAAGTTGTTGATCCACTCGTACGTGCGGACGCCCTTGATCGAGATGTACGTGTGGAAGAGCGCGAGGATCACCAGGCAAATCAACTGCAGCAGCGGTAGAACGGACAAGCACCCAGCCAGAACGGCGCGCCCAACGTCTCGGTGCTGCAGGCGCTCGATAGCGTAGATGGTCACCGTTAGCTGCGTCGCAATGAGCAGGATAGCGCAGCTCAGCAACCCGATGAACAGCGGGTAGTTGCGCGAGCCAATGCATGTGTTCAGGTACACGCAGTGGTGGTCAAAGCCAGCAATGCACTTGTTGCACAGCCCGCAGTGGCGCGTGCCCGTCGACACAAACACTTTGCAGAGGCTGCACTTGATGCGTCGCGAAGGTGACGGCTGCAGATATCTGGACGGCGCCTCGGCATCAGCCTCGGTCTTGAGCGCCTTGGCCGCCCGCTTGCTCATCGCGTCATCCGCGCCATGGAGCACCAGCTTGTCCGTCTCAATGACCGCAATGTGACCAGGATTGAAGAGCGAGATCTGCATCAATCGAAGCACAGCGAGCGACAATGAATGAGTAAGCGGACGACACGATGATGAGGCGCCGTACCGTGAGGAAGAGCACGGCGACGACGCCGCATTGGACACTGAAGAGGATCCGCACGAAAGACTGCATGTCCGCTGGGAGCTCCTCGACACCGAATAAATAAAACACGCAGCAGGACAGCACAAGCGTCACGACCGCCTAATGAATCCAGCACGGTCGACGACGACGACGACGACCATGATGAACACGTCAGACCTCATGAGGAAGCAACGCAACTCGCACAGCAATAATGTACGTACCAGTATCTGCGAGGCATGCAGCGGCAGCTGCAGGCCATGACGGCGGCGCTGCATGACGGCCAACGCAGTGGTGCGTGTTGGTGCGTGTGTCGTGGTGGCGAGTCACGTGCGCCGCATGATGGCTTGTTGTGGCGTGGACTCACACGCCCGAGTTGACAAATAAGATTCAGCTTGTATTGCGGACGGCCACGGTGCGATTCTTTGCATTCCTTGCGTGGCTCATGTCGCATGCAAGATATTGTTGGGTGCTGAATGCGAACTTTGCGTTCGAGGCAAGGTTCGCGCCCGTCGCAATATGTCAATCGGGGCGTAGGCGCGTGGGCTGGTGGACGGACGTTGCCATTAAGTCACCCGATGAGCACTGCGGCGGCGGCGGCGTCGGCCACCACGTCCGTGTTTCACGCGAACGCCAGCACGTCCGCCACGATGGCGACGCAGCGTGCCAAGCACGCGCTCCTGCGCACGGGCAAGCTGTTTAAGGACGTGTCCACGCCGTGCTACATTCCGCCGACGATCTGCGGCAGCGTGCCGCACCTGACGCCCGACAACTGCAAGAAGCTGCCGGATCTGACCACGCAGATGATCAACTTTGCCGACATGTACGACGCCGTTTGCTGTGCATTTGCTGTGGTTTCTCATGCGTGGAGGAATGGCAATGGCTTGGATGGGTGCTGATGACGATGTGCTGGTGGTGTGGATGAGCAGCTTCACGTCGCTGGACTTTGTGAAGAAGACCAAGTCGGACTTCCGCACGTTCATGAACACGCAGGACTACCGCCTGCTGCTGTCTGCTCGTGACTACATCGACGACTCGGTACGCTTCTTCATCTCGATAGATTGGTGTCCATTCATCGTTGCGAAGCCGATATTGATTACTGCGATGCCACAGAACCCCGCCACGTCGAAGGCTGGTAATGCGATCGAGACGCCGCGTGGGCGCAAGCTGGTGACGAGCAAGGATCTCATGGACGTGGCGTCGCTGATGAAACCTGAGCTGATCCTGCCGCTCGCGGACGAAATCAACAGCTCGTTCGGCAACAACCGCCAGCGTTCGGCTGTCCAGAGCTCGCTTGACTGGCTGGACGAGTGCCTTGCCCTGGAGCGCCCTGAGGGCACCGGTATCTGCGGTGTGATCGTCGGTGGCAATGACGAACGACTGCGCTTGATGAGCGCCGCCGAGACGTGCAAGCGCGCCGTGGACGCCGTCATCATCAGTGGCCTGGACACGTGTTCGGACGCCGCCAAGCGACAGCAGTTGCTTGGTGTCGTCATGGACGCCGTGTCGCCGTCCGCGATTCCTCGCTTGATGTCGGGCATTGGCCACCCAACGGACGTGCTGGACGCCATTGCCAGCGGTGTCGACGGCTTTGTGTCGACGTACCCGGCTGACCTGACCAAGGAATGCTCGGCGCTGGTGTTCTGGCTGGACGCCGAGCACGACGACGTGCCCGAGTGTGTCAAGGAGCGCGAACAGAGCGGCAGTGTGCTGCACCTGCGCGAGACTCGCTTCGAGAAGGACTTCCGACCGATCCTGCACGGCTGCGACTGCTTTGCGTGCAAGCACTACACGCGCGCGTACGTGCACCACCTGCTCAACGTGCGCGAGATGCTCGGAGACATCCTGGTGTACATGCACAACATGCACCAGTACTACCGCTTCTTCCGCGTCGTGCGCGAATCGATCGACGCTGGTCGCTTTGAGGAGTTCAAGGCCGCGTTCGACGCCAAGTTCGTGGAGAAGCCGTCGCAGGCGCCACCACTTGCGGTGCCGCTCGCCATCAAGGAGCGACGAAAAGAACGCGACGAAGAGGTGGAGAAAGAGCGCAAGCACCAGCAGACTGAGAAGGCCAAGAAGGCTGCGGAGCACGCGGCCAAGCAGAAGGCGGCCGCTGCCAAGCGCAAGCGCTCGGAATCGCAAGACGCTGCCGAATAGAGCGACTGTAGGTAGAACGACAGCAACACCACCACACAATCCATAGTCATCAAATTCCTGTTTCCAGATACACAACTTTGAGCGACTTCCCACAAGCAGTGCTGTGTGTCTTGCCCTTCCTTAAGCCGCCCTCCGCACGCGCTCAGGCGTCGGCTCTCGTACAATTGCAGGTTGCACAGATTTCTTGGTCGGGGCATTAATCGTCGCTGAGATGGGCTTGGCTTTAGGTGGCGCCGAGCTGGAGCCTTCCCGAGCAGTGACGTTCGTGCCCGGCTTTCGCGCCACCGTCTTTGTCGTCGTGCTTGCTGACGCAGTTTTGGTGCCCACTGGTGGCTTGGTAGGCAGCGTTCGTTGTGACTTGGTGTGCTGCATTGGCTGTCTCGGTGACTGATGCTCGGGCTCTTCCTTGTCGTGGTTGCTGTTATTGTTGTTATTGTCGCCCGACTTGCTGTGTGACTGCCTCAACAAATAGTCGAGCGTGATGCCCTTGGCCTTCAGTGCCGTCTCCACTTGCGCCCATCGCGTCTGCAGCTTGTCCCATTGTGTTTGCAACTTGTCTGCACGAGCTTCCACGGCGTCTGCAGCCTCCTCCGCTGTCTCGCGCAGGTGAATCTCTTGCTGAAGCCGTGTCTGCGCACGTTCGCTCTGGTGTTCAGCTTCCTGGGCACGCTCGATCGCGCGAAGCAGTCGCTCTTGCAGGTTCTTGGTTGAGCCAACCAGCTGATCGTACTTGTCAGCTTCTCGCTCCAGGGCACGCGCGTGCTGTTCGTCGCGCTCGGCAAGGCGTGGGGCGTGCTGAGCTAGCTCGTCCCGCAATGCGTCGATCTGGTCCTGTGCTTCTGCCAACTCGTTCTGGAGCTCTTGCACGCGTTGTTTGTGCACCTCGTCTTGCCGCAAGATCGCGTCTTCGCGAGCACTGAGCTTACGCTGCAGCTCGTCCAGAGCCCCGACGTTCCTGTCTTTTACGTTCTGGACCTGTTTCTTGAGTTGCGGAATGGCCTCCACCTGGCGTGTCAGCGTCTCAATCTTGAGGGCCAGCGCTTCGTTCTCGCGCATGACGTTGTCCAGCTCTTCCTTTTTGTCCTTGGTCAATCGCTGCAGCTTGCGCTTGACGTCTTCCACGCTGTGCTTGGCCTTCTTGGCTTCGTCTTCTAGCTTGACTGCCATCTCTTGCTCTTTCCGACTCAGCTCAGCACGCAGATCCTGCAACAAGTTGTCTTTGGCTGCAAGCTCACGCGCATGGTCGATCTGTAATTGCTGCACCTGGCCAGTCAATGCATCACGCTCAGCCGTAAGCTGCTGCACTTGCTTGGCCCACTTTTTCTCTTCTTTCTGGTGCTTGGTGACGGCGTCTTGGACCAATGCAGCGCTATCCTGAGCCTTGTCTTGCTTCTCTTTCTTGCGCTCGTCGTTCTCTTGGCGCATGAGCATCAGCTCTTTCTTGAGCTCACGAGCTTCCGTGACGGCCCGCTTCATCGTGCTCTCCGCGGCCTTCCGAGCCTCGACCTCGGATCGAATACGACACTTCACTAGCCGCTCCACCTCTTCATCTTGCAGCTTCCGGGCGTTTGACGACAGCGACGACGGCGACGCAGACATGGCAACGAAGCGGTCAGGCGCACACTTGTGAGTGTGATTGCAGTCGTGCCTGCCGGTCAAGCTATATTTTGCAGACAACGGAAGGTATCGACGACGCCCTTTCGAGACCGCTCGAAGCGACGATGTCCATGGTTCAAGCCCCAGCTTCGGCCGATTGAAGGAAAAGCAATGCAGAGAATAGATCCAGCGGCAGCAGCTAATCAAGTGCGAGATTCAATGCATATATGCCTTCTCTAGCATACAAAAAAGAATAAGGGTTGCCGCTTGCGTATATGGACCTCGGGACTGGTGATAGGCCCATAAATTTTTGTGTATCGATGTATGATGCGTTAGGGCGATGCGTGTCCGTGAAATGTGTGCGCATTTGTTTGCTCTGCTGCAGTGCTGCATTGACGAACTCATGTGACGCGATAGCCTCGGCCTATCCCATCAAGGGCCGCTGGCGATCGCTCCGGGGAAACCAAGCTAGACAGGGAGTCCCTGACAAGTTATCTCCTTAGCCATTTTTTGTGATGCGCGTTTAATGCTCAAGGCGGTGGGACGGACCAGCCCCGAGCACTCGCGCAGATTCAGGGCAAGCCTCACGTTCTCACACGTCTCGAGCGCTCGCGAACAACATAATCGCTTCGGTACTGTTCCTGGTGCTCAGTGTTAGACCGTTTCCATCCTCTTGTACCTTCAGGGGCTGTCCAAGTAACAACATCGACAGGTTCTCTGCAACAACGTTTTCAAAAGGAAGAACACACTGGCCCGCTAGAACCAACACTTGTTGTCGAGAGGTTTATAGAGTTCGACGACATGGACAGCACACTGCGTCTCAAGGAAGCGATAATGACACCTCGCTCCATCCCCATCAAAGTCCTTGTGCAGCTTGACTCGGTCAGGACCCAGGGTCGTTCTTCGCACTTTTTGAGGGTCTCAATCACTCGAGCTTGCCTAGTTGTAGGGCTTCAAGAACACGCGGGGTGGCTGGTATGCGCAGAAGACGGTCCAACAGTTTGACGGCACCTCTCTTGTAATGGCGCAATCCGCTCCGAACGCATCATCTACACCAAACTGCACCGGCATGTTGCGCAACGTCCACTGTTCGCTGAGCAAGCATGCCAGCTCGCGATGACATATCCTCCCATCCACTCGTTTGATGACAAGGCAGGCAGCTTGCCTCTGTCGCGACCGAGCTTAATGCTCTCCGTCATGCCGTCACTTGTCCAATTGTACCTGTTCTCGTGCCCGACGCTGTCCAGATCGTCCGTCTTGTCCTTGGTCAGTCGCTGCAGCTTGGGTTTGACGTCTTCCACGCTGTGCTAGGCTTCTTGGCTCCGGCTTCCAGCTCTACTGCTGAGCTCACCATGCGAAACTTGGAACACGGCAAATCAAGGCTGCTGCTTGTGTCGCGCTCAAGATTGGTGACAGATCCGTGAGACGGTCTGCTTCGAGTTGGGGCGACGGGTTGCGCGGCAACAATAGCGACAAGAAATTCTGGGCGAAAGACCTTCACTGACTATGAGGCGTCTGATCTGCTGACCACCGACGACGGGAATCCGTGGATGAGTTTACCCAGCAGCCCCTGAATGTGGCATGCGCCTGATCCTGATCTCACTTACGACGGCTGTGAGCGAACTCATTATGACGCCGGATTTATCGCACCATTGATAAACCCGTCCATGCAATCTTGACAAGAGCCAACATGAGCCACGACTTATCACAACGACGACGTCGCTGACTTGGCTCCGCCCAATCCGCTCCGTTGACGGCTAGTGCTTCGTTCTCGCGCATGACGCTGTCCAGTTCTTTCTTCTTGTGCTTGGCCAATGACTGCGGCTTGATCTTGATGTCTACCACACTGTGCTTAGCCTTTTTGACTAGCTTCGCCACCGCTCTCAAGGCCTTTCCGACTCAGCTCAGCACGCAGATCCTGCAATGATATCTCTTTCTTACTTCATTCTTGGCCAATGCCATCGCCAGTCGTGCTATATTCTGCAGACAACAGAAGATGCCGATCGCACCTTTTCGAGACCCACCGTCAGTGATGCACGTGTGGCGGGTGTGAGTGAACGGGCTGCAGCTGCGAGCTCATCCCAATCCCAGATTGCAGCTGCGCTCTTAAGTAAGCGAGCTCATCCCAATCCCAGATATATCTTTTTTGTAATCCGTGAAGACAAGTCCGAAGCTCTCAGTCGTCATGGTTGACCTGGTCGTGCGCCCACCACTCTGATCCACTCTGATCGCTCAGTCACACCGCCGCTGGCGATCGCAACGGAGAAACCAACAAGAGCAAGTGAAGTCCACAGCTAGACATTTCCTTGCCCTTCGCCGTCATGCCGGTCCGTGCAGCTGGTGCTGGTGCGATCAAGGCGATGGGGTCGATCAAATCAGCGAGTTGGCGTGGCTCCAGGGCGAATATCACGTATTCACATCTAGAACGCACGCGATCCAGTATCATCGCTTCTGTGCTCTTCCTCGTGCTTATCTGTACCACAACCTTCACCAACATCTACTACCTACTGTGGTTCCGCAATAGCGTCAACGTGAAGTACGTCGACACATACGCCGCAACTACAGAATGGCTTTTCAATGAAGAAGCAATTGGTCCGCTAGATCCAATAATTGTCGAGCGATTCATCGCGTCCGATGACACCAACGACGCACTGCGTCTCAAGAATGCGCTATTGACGCCTCGCTCCACTCCCATTACAGCCGCAAGTCCCTGTGTCGCCCGACTAGGCCAAGACCCTGGGTCGTTCTACGCCTTTTGTGACGGCCTCAATCGCTCGAGCTTGCCTGCGTGGGCCAATGATTTCGATGCACATATCATTCAGACGGTCAACCTGGCGACGCCGGCCGAGTTTCGTACCAAACGCCCGGTGCTGGCAGTGATGCAGGGCTTCAAGCACACGAGGAACGGGTGGTACGAGCAGAAGACCATCCAACAGTTTTACTGCACCACGCGTGTGATGGCCCAGCCCGTTCATTCCTATTCCGAACGCATCATCTACACCAAATTACACGGTGTGTTGCGCAGTGTGGACTGCTCACTCAAGAACGAAACGAATGGAGAAGCTTGTCGACTCGCTGCGATGGAACTACCTGCCGTCAATTTGTATGACGACAAGACAGGCAGCATGCCTCTGGTGCGACCGAACGAGGTGCTGCGTCATAGTAAGGGCAAGGATTTCATTCTGTGTCCATTCATCACGACTGAGACTATCGGCGCTCTCACCAAAGCCCTGCCAGTGTGGCCCATTGACGATTGTTTGTACGTTCGAGGCACAACTCTCGGTTGGTTTGGAGCGGGTTATATGGCGTACGCAGTTGCGATTCCGACGTCCGCGTTGCAATCGAAGCTACAACTTCTCGCGCTGGTCGTTATGTTGTGGCTCATCACGTATCGGGGCAAGATTCATTGTGTTCATCACGCGCTCATCCAAGCTTCACGCCTCGGAATCTTCCCGTGCATTGCGGCGCAAATGGTGTATGCAGCGTACTGGGAACAAGACATCCTGCGGACCATTCATTCGTGGAAAGTCGATGAGCAGCACATCGTGTGGGTGTTGAAGCTCTACATCTACTCGACGGTGTCACTGGCGTGTTCGACGGTGGCCCTGTCGATTCTCCGTTTTGGGACTGACAGGTCGATCAACACTGTGGGATGTTGGCTGGCGATCGTCAGTCCGCTGGTGGTGGTGCCGATGCAGTATTTGTTGGCGGACACGTTCTACGGCTCGTACACCGTTGAAAACGGCTTGCTGGTACAACCTGTCGATTGCGTTGTGGGGGTCCAGACATGTGGCAACGGGTTCTTCGACTTGTTATGTCTTGTCATGTTGCTTGCCTTCGTCCCGTTGCTGGTCGAATTGTACCTCGCTCGCAAGCGCCAAGATCGCCCTTCACCCAACGCTGTTCACGCTGTTTCTGGCCCACTATCGCTGCTGCAGCCAACAAGTGGACACAGAAAGCTTACCACGTTCGAAAGCAATTGCTTGGACGAGACCGAGCTTCGTGACGTTTTGGGCGACCTGGACGACTATACCGTCCAACTCAAAGGCGTCGTACACACGCCTGCTGCTGCCATTTCCGCTTGTGGCTTCACCATCATCCGCAACCGCTTCCTCATACGCACCAAGGATGTTGTGTTTCTTTTACTGGCGAGGTTCCTGCGTGGTTCGTCCCTCATCGTCTGGCCGCTCCAATGCGGACAAAATCGCACCATCTGTGTGGCTCCTGCTCGTCGAGTCTTTCTTCGCTCGATCAACAATGTTGAAATCGCCCCAGGTCGAGGCAAGAGCTTGATTGATGCTGCTAACCACCCAATAGCTTGAGTTTATGTCAGCGATTGATGCAAGTCTTCATGCTCTATCCTCTTAATCCTCTCGGCCGATCGAGATGTATATACTGGTATGTTGGTGCATTCAAGCCCCATGTCAACATGAAATGAAAAACATCAGTCTATCCACCCATAGATTCCATAAATCGAGTCTACTGCACGTCGGTATGAACGCTCGGAATCCTTCCACCTCGTGTTGTCACATGCCGTGTTGAATTGTTGGCCAGATTCCAAGTGCACGAACCCTACCTATCGGAAGAGATCGAAGCGACGCCATCAACAGCTTCACTCGTCCCGACGCAACGCTCGATCCTTCGTGCCCTAGGTTAGCCGCTGTAGGTTGTGCTTGACACTTTCCACGTTCGCTTGACCTTCTGGGCTATGGCTTCTGGCTCTCCGACTCAGCTCAGCACGCACGCGCAGGTGACTTCACTATGGTCCAAGCGCACAAGCGCCGGCTCCATAAGCATGGATCCTGCGCTTGTGCGCTTGGACCAGAATTGGCGACAGATCATTGCGACTGTTCAACAACGAGGCACGAGGCCTCAGACTGATCGTGTTTGATTTTGTAGCAACGGTATGCAATGATGGGAGCCTATGGCGGGGCCATCACTGACTGTGGATCGGTTTGACACCAACGAGCCTGGTCGGCGGGATCCGTGAATGTATCAACTCAGCAGCCCCTAAACGTAGCGCACACCACATATCCCAACAACGCTAAACACGGGTGTTGCGAGCTCACGAATGACGCCCTAATTATCGTGGTATCAATAAGCCCGCCCAACAAGGGCAATCATTGACTCGAGCAACGACGACTTGAGCTCCCACACGACATCGCTGACTTGGTCTGCGCCTTTGACATGAGCTGATTCACTGCGCTGACAACGATTGCCGCAAAGAAACTGAGCAAGTGGACTCCAATTCCCGACAAGTCCTCGAGCACATATCATTCAGACGGTCAACCTGGCGACGCCGGCTGAGTTTCGTACCAAACGTCCGGTGCTGGCAGTGATGCAGGGCTTCAAGCACACGAGGAACGGGTGGTACGAGCAGAAGACCATCCAACAGTTTTACTGCACCACGCGTGTGACGGCACAGCCCGTTCATTCTTATTCTGTTGTGCAATTCGCCTAGTGTTGGTTAGCAAGTGTCATGCCGTTGGCAGTCGTGCCGTTGCAATATATGTTGGCAAACAAGTTGTACGGCTCCTACACAGTGGAGAATGGTCTGCTGGTACAGCCGGTCAATTGTGTGAGAGTGTGGGAACGGCTTTTCAACTGGTGATATCTCGTCTTTCTGCTTGCGTTCGTACCGTTGCTGATCGAATTGCACCTCGCTCGCACGCGACGAACTTGCACGTCGCCCAACGCTGTCCACGACAAACGATCATTGCTGCAACTTCGAACGGATTCATCTTGCTTGCTGCGTGGACTGCGTCATCGTCAGGGAATGGCAGCAGTCCCGTTCCCGATCGAGATTCAGCACTGCAGCAGTCACACAGTCGTAGATCCAGCAACGCAATAGTCAATCGATCAGCTTATGGGTGGTGTAGAATCTACCGGACCATGGCGCTCAAACAAAGAAGCAATTCCTGATTGGGGCATTGTCTGTCGTAAATCGAGTCTACAGCACGCCCGTATGAAGTTCTCACTGCATTCACTTCGCGTTGTTGCATGCTCTGTTGGAGCTGTTGGCCAGATGAAAGTGCATGAGCTCCTCCGCCCTTTCGGAAGAGATCGAAGCGACGCCGTGAATAACTTCATCCAAACCCGAAGGCGATCGATCGCCTGTGTCGATGGCGGTCAACGCCGAGATCAAGAGCATCGATGACTTCACCGTCGGCAGCGAGCATGGGCCGCCACTCGTGTACATGGACCTAGGGATCGGTGACAGACCCTTGCGACGGTTGCGCATCGAGGTACGAGACGGAATAATGGTCGTGGCTCGCTGCGTAGCTCACTAGATGCGCTCTGATCGGAAAGCTGCTGCACCATGAGCTGCCGTACACGTGCGAGAACTTTCGGATGCTGACTACGGGCGAGCGCAAAGGCAACTCGCGAGTAGCCAAGACGCTGTGCTACAAGAACTCGCGCATCCATCGCGTTGTGCCGGGGTTCATGATGCAGGGCGGAGACATTACGCACGGTACGCAACGCACGATGACACACGGGCAGCATATCGGTCGTACGTACGTATGCTATGAACACCCATACACATGATCCAGGCAACGGTGTCGGTGGTTCGTCTGCCTACGGACGCGTGTTTGAAGACGAGGTGCGCTGGTGTCAATGTGAAAATGCTGCCTTGTGTCATTGCTCACGTCAGCGTCATGGGTGTGGTGTGCCAGAGCTTCCTGTACAAGGTAAACAGTGACCCGAGCAAGCCGCTGCCGCTAGATCCAGCGTGACACTCGTGTGCATGAGTTGCCTGCAGCATCAAGTGGGATCTGTGTCCATGGCTCACCAGAACTCGAGCAACAAGTCGCAATTCGTCATCTGCTTTGGGCCGGTGCGTAGTGTGATGCGGTTTCACGTACTTCTTCCACTCATCAATCCAAACGCAAACACGCATGTCCAGGCAAGCTGGCTCGATGGCAAGCACGTGGTGTTCGGCCAAGTCCTCGTCGACGACCTGCCACATCTTGCCGAGGTCGAGTCCGTCGGCTCGTCGTCGGGCCGCCCGGTGCAACCCATTGTGATCAACGACTGCGGGCAGTTAGCTGGTGACGGCTTGCTGGCGCACCACTTAACGAGCTCGGCCATCAAGGGCGAAAAATTGGCTCGCCGAGCCGCTGGCAGTGGCGGCGCAAAACCTGGGCACCGCCTATTTTGACCAATCCCAGCCTGCCAACTCAAAACCACGCTTGCCACGGCCATTGCCCAACTCGTCGCCATCCGGTGCCACAGGTATATCCATTTATAAAGGTATTTTTCGTGCATGTCTTTGCAAATGAGATCATGGAAATCGACAGGTTTATGGAATTCGACAGGAATGAACCTTCATTTTTTCCGTCGCGGGTAGGGGGGGGGAGCTGCAGAATGATGGTGCGCTGTGCCGTGCCGTGCCAGGGTCATGCCAGGGCGACAGGCGTCAGCAGCAGCTTCATTCCGCCATTGGCCCGCATTAATGCGCCCCACGTTGCCCCCGACGATGATGCTGAACCAGCCTTCGACTGAAGAAGATCTGTTGATGGAGGAGTTTTTGATGAAGGAGGACGCTGCCTCGGCCATGGCGCTGTCCTTACCGCTGCAGCTTCAGGAGTGCGACGCCGCGTTCGCCGACCCGTTCCTGGCCACCACGGTCGAGCAGGCCGCCACGCTCGGAGACGACCTCGACGCCATGTTCGACGACTCGCTGCCGTCGGCGTTTGTGTCCTTCCAGGATGGATCGCAGAGCCCAACGACCACGGATGACATGAGCACGTGCGACGGCAGCGAACGCGGCGGCAGCTCGCCACTGCCGTCGTTTGATGACTCGCCGGTGAGCTCTCCAGTGGCCAACAACAACAACAGCAACAGCAGCAGCAGCAGCAGCAGCAGCAGTGTGAACGTGGCGACGACACAGAAGTCCGTGGTGTTGCCAGCGCCGATGGCGCCGTCGATGCTGCCATTTGCGATGCCGATCGCGTATTTCCTATCGCTGGCGCCGGTGAACAACAACAGCAATAACAACACCGTCAACAACAACAGCAGCAGCAGCAGCCTGTGCCAGAAGCGACCACTACCAGAGGTGTTGCCGACAGCCAATGCGAACGGCTACGACAATGCTGTGACGAAGAAGTCGAAGCGTGAAATCCGACAGATGAAGAACCGCGAGAGTGCCAACAAGAGCCGCTTGCGACGCAAGGCGCAGATGAACGATCTGGCTGGCGAAGTTAAGCTCTTGACCGACAAGCAGAACGAGCTCCAGAACATCATTGCCGCGCTCCGTGCCGAGAACAAGTCCCTTCACGACCAGAACGCGTTCCTGCGATCGCTCGTGACGTCCGTTAACGACCCAGCGATGAAGCAGCAGCAGGCTCTGCAACAACAGCAGCAGCAACTGCCCCAATTGTCGCTGTCAGAAATGGAGAACGGACAGGTTGATGAGATCGAAGTGGTCGAGCCCAAGCGCAAGACGTCCCGTGCCACCGTTTCGGCTGCCAGCTTCACGCTTGCTGCGTCCGTGTTTGGCGTCACGGTATTTGCAGACTACGACGGCGGCGCTCCTGGTGCTTCAGCTAGTCATATCCGCCGATCGGGCCGCATGCTGCACTCGCTGCCAGCATCGAGCGACTTCTCGCTGATCCCGCCAACGACCTACATGGATCTGTTCATCGACACGGTCCGCTCGATGTGGGACTTCGCGTCCACGTCTGAGCTCATGCGTGGCGTCTTGCTGAACGCGCTGTCGTTCGTTGTCATCATGTGCATCTACCATCTGTACCAGACGCACTTCGTCGCCACCAGCAAGCCCAAGCGCACCACGGTCATGCGCCGTATCCATCCAGACACGTCGTCCATTAACCTCTCCAGCTCGTCCATGTTTGCGAATGCCTCAAACGACGTCAAGCGACGATGCTCCAGCTGGCAAGACACTCGCGAGACGCTCATCGACGATGTGCTGCGCCCACATGCGCGCGCGTGCATGTGAGCTGCTGGCGACGCAGCGGGGATTCTGTATTTTTGCTACGAATGTTAAGTTGTTTGATATATTATGCAGTCGGTTCATCCACATCACTGTATCATCGCTAGCGTGTCATGCCGTGTGCACGGCATTCAATGCGAATCGGTCGTTTAAGTCATCGGAAACACGTCGAAGAGCGCAAGGCACGAGGTGGTGGCCGACGGGTCGTCCATGTCAATACATCTGCCTATCCGGGTGCATGATGCGTGGTTTCCTACGATGACCACTTTTCTCCCTTCGTGTTTGAGCCAATTGCTATCAAACCAGGCCTCAACAACACCACGGTCAGGTTCTCTTCATCCTCTTGCAAAACTGCTCCATGCCCTTCGATCACACGACAGTGAGACCAGTTATTCGGGCGACAAGCCCGACCACCAAGGCTCCCGCCACTGGCTTCAACTTTCCCCCATCATTCTAGTAGGTGGCACCAAGCACCAACCATACCAGGCAGGGCGGAGAATGCACTAAAAGCACAACGCCCTAACGAGTACCGGTACCGGTATATGCAGGCAAAGCGGCAAGGTCCTAGCAAAACTGCACATTTACTTCCCGGAAGCAAGATGTGAATTCTGGACTGGTAGGGACAGTGTCGACAGAAATGTTCATCGACAGAAATGCTGCTACACATCTTTTAATCATCAATTCTTCTATTGAACCTCGGTGCTGTTGATCATTCGTTCGTCTTCACTTGGAAGTGCCTCAAGACGAGTGGACTGAGCAACAACAGCAACGCTTCGATGACGAGAAGAGTGATGCCATCGAAGATGTACTTTGGCGCAAAGATCGCCCACACCATGAGATGCCGGCGCTGGATACCTACAAACACGGTGGACACAGTGGCATTGAGAGCGAAGTAGGCGACGATGGCCAACACAGCTTGCCACCACTGCGACCTGAGCCCCTGCCATGACTTCTTGGAGACAAAATTGAAGAGCAATAGGGGCAGCGCTGCCAATAGCACGAGGTAGTTGCCATACGTATTGAAAGCGAGCAAGGCGCCAGCAAACAAGAAGTCAAAGTCGTCGAAGCCCACAAATCCAGCGGCGTTCTGGAGACTGGTGAAGGTGTTCTGGTGGCCGGACAAGAAAAATGACTGGTAGACAACACTGGTCCAGAGAAGCACGAACGACGTGGGCACGGCATGGTCGGTGCAGCAGAAGACCACAAATGAAAAGCTCCAGCTTTGCAGAATGAGCAGTAGCACGGACACGGGTGATGTCGGACCAAGCACTAGCATGTACGCTGGAACCAGCAGCAAGAGCAGCACGAAGTAGTCCAAACGGAACACCACCATTCCAGGTCGAGCAGAGCGAAGAGATTGACGGTCGCTCGAATAAACCTGGATGAGAACCACTACGAAGATCAATGGAGCCAACAGAACACTTCGAGGTAGCCACAGCCGTAAGAGCTTGCTCTCCAGAGGTGAGAAATACCAGTAGACCAGACAGCTGATCCCTGACAACACACACGCGAGGAACCCCACTTTCCGCAGCCAGGATGTCATTGTCGACCACTTTTCGCGGAATGTGACGAGGGCGAATGCCAAAGCGACCAGTGCTACAGTTGTCAGCAGAGTTCGCAACATTGACGGTGTCGACTGAATGATGTTTGGAGGCGAAATCCCACGCGCAATACGCGTGACAACCATAAACACGACTGACATCACCAATCCAACCTCTTTTGTCTTTGGTCTGGCTGAACGGTACGTGTGAACGAACAAGCAAAGTCCAGCTGTCATGGAGAAAAAATGCATCACAGCATCTTCTGCCACGATAAAACTGTTAGACGTGAGCGCAAGCACGTGAAGTAGCACCACCAGAAACGCGGCCATTGACGGTAGGCTTGGAACGCTCCATAGCGAGCTTGTGCGACTCGGCGTTGACGCGCGATTGAAAACGACTTGAGCAGTTGCGTCCAGCAATCCAATAGTAGTCGTAATAACAGCCATCTTGGACCATATATCACTAGGCAAGCTAATTGGCTGGAAACCACTGAGCACCACAGCAGTGGCCAACCCTGCACCGATGGTGACTCCTCTAACAGGAAAGCCAAGCTCCAGATTGTTGAACGAGACGACGGCGCAACCTGCGATGACTACAGCCCACACCAGGAAAGCAACGCCCCACATCATCTTGCCAAGGTCGAATTGCGTCCACATCGACCGTCCGAGAGCGAGAGCCTCGCGGAGATAACGCTGCTGAAGCTGTGCAAGGGCTTCCTGCAGCTTGGTTGCTGTGGTTCCTGATCCGACGCGTTCCTCTTCGTAAAGCTTCGCGTCAAGATCTTGCACTTGGTTGTAGATCGTCTCAAGATGCTGATACTCATGCTCAGGAAGCTTCGAGGCTGTCGAGTACGTGAGCAAATACCGTCGCACTTGGTCGACATTCAACCGCAGCGCTTTGTTCAGGTGGCGGTAGCTGCTGCGCACGTGTTCGTCGCTCTTGTTGACAGGCGACCCAAAGAAGAGCTGCGGGATGACCATTCCCAGGCTGCCGAATGGGATTGGCAGTCCCGTGAGCAGCGACAGCGTCGGCACCAAATCCACTTGTGGCACCTCCTTCGGCCATTCATTCGTGTGCGACGCATGCTCCTCCGCCACCAACGGCTTCTTGCTATACAAGAAGAGCGCCGCGCCAGTTTCTTCATCGGTGGCTCCACCGTGATTGCCATCGGCAGACATGCCGTGGTCGCCCATGATCAGCAGCAACGTGTCATCAGGCAGCTCCTTCATCAACCGACCGAGCTCCGTGTTCATCTGCTCCAGCTTCTTGGTCATGAACGGACTGCTTGGGCCGTGCGTGTGGCCGACATGGTCAACGCCCAAGAAGTGCGCAATCAGCAGCCGCCAGTCGTCCTGCTGCAGCTCTGGGAACAAATGCCGCAGCACGCCATTGTCCACCGTGTCCAGGTCCTTGACATTGAACGAGTCGTACGAGTACTTGCGCGTGAAGTAGGGCGCATACAGCGCATCCCACGTGTCGTCACCCATAAACACCATCGGACGCTGCAGCAAGTGCATCTGCTGGATCAAATTGTCCTCGGCAATGGCGCTGGAGCTGGCCATGTTGTCCTTTATATCCAGGAACGTCGGCAGACTGCCCGTCGTGAGCCCCTTGAGCCGCTGCATCGTCATCGTCGGTGGGTCCGCCACGAACTTGAACAGCAGCGACCGCGTCGGCTGCGCCGCCAGGGTCTCGGTCAGCACCCGCAGGTGGTGGCGGTAGAACGCAGCGTCGCTGTCGGGAGGCGTGTCGGCCTCCGCGGGGGCCGCCACGAAGTCGAAGCGGAGCGCGTCCACCACCACGAAGATCACGCGGCGGAAGCGCGGCTCAAGCCAGCACCCCGTGGTGTCCGCTGTTGCCGTGGCGGCGGCCAGAGCGGCGGCGGCGGCCTCCCGGTCCTCCTCGCGCCGCAGCGCGCCACCGGCGGCGCCACCAGGGGCTATGGCTTGTTCATGCGGCAGCTCAGTGCATACGCTCACGTTCTTGACTTCAAAGCGCGTGAGGAAGAACCCCGTGGTGAACAAGTAGAACGCCACGGTGTGCACGCACGTGAGCCACAGCAGGCTTGTCCACCCAGCGCGGCGCATGGTGGCGTTCTTCTCAGACTCAGGGGTGGCCTGGCCGCCCAGTCTCTGGCCGCGATCTGCTTGGGACAGTATCAAGTGGCGCCACTCCCCGATGGACGATCGGCAGCGGGCATGAGCTCCACGCTGCGGCGCCGGTGTCAGCAGAAGGGGTCGGCCACCACCTCCACCACCACCACCACCGCCACTACTGTCGGTGGCCAAGCCCCCAAGCAGGGTGCGACCATTGGGGGCCCGGCCGCCAGTCGTTCCATTTTTCCCACCCTCACCCCAACGACCGAGCAGTTGAAGCAGTGCACCACAACCGAACCAGGCGGCCCCAAGCAGCGTCCACAGGCAAGACGCAGCATTATGCGTGCGTGGGCATGGACGAGTGCGCTGGCAGCATGCGTCGGGATGGTGGCTGTTGAGGGCGCGCACAAGACGCCGGCACCGACGCCCGCGCCGTTCAACTGGGAAGTGCTGTTCCCGGACGTCGGCGCCGACGTCGGCGACCTGCAGGAACCGCGCTGCTTCCCGGGTGACTTCCTCTTCGGCTCAGCCACGGCTGCGTATCAAGTCGAAGGCGGATGGAACCAGCTCGGTCGGTCGCCCAGCATCTGGGACGAGTTCTGTCGCGCCAAGCCAGGGCTGCAGTGCGCCAACGTCGCTGATGACTTCTTGCATCGCTACAAGGACGACATCGAACTCATGGTCGAGACTGGACTCAACTCGTTCCGGTTCTCCATTTCGTGGTCGCGTGCGATGACGTGGGATGCGAAGACCAAGCGCATGGTGCCCAACCCGGAGGGCATTGCGTTCTATCACGCGCTGGTGGACGAGCTGCGCCTGCGTGGCATCGTGCCCATCGTCACGCTCTACCATTGGGACCTGCCGGCAGACTTGCACCATGAGCTGGATCCACAGGGATGGCTCAATCCGGCCATTGTGGACCACTTTGTTGAGTACGCCGAGCTCATGTTCAATGAGTTTGGCGACACCATCGACATGTGGTCGACCTTTAACGAGCCGTGGACGTTCACGACCCAGGGCTACGGAAATGGTCAGGCAGCACCAGGTTTGCGCAAGTCCGACACCAACACGTACACGGTTGCGCACAACGTGCTGTTGTCGCATGCCAAGGCCGTACAACGGTTCCGAGAGCTCAAGAGCGAGAGCGTCGTGCACCCAGACTCGCGCATTGGTATTGTGCTCAACGCTGACTATTCGTATCCGCTGAACTCGTCGGATCCGGTTGACATTGCAGCTGCAGAGCGCAAGATGGAATTCGGGCTCGGCTGGTTCCTCAAGCCAATCGTGTCGGGCGAATACCCCGCCATCATGCGCGAGCGTGCAGGCGACCGGTTGCCAACATTCTCGTCGGAAGAGCAGGCTCTGGTCAAAGGATCATACGACCTGTTCATGCTCAACCACTACTCGTCGAAGGTTGTGACTGACTGTACGTCGCCTCTCTCGCATGTCAACTGCAGCAAGCAGTCGCTTGGGTGGGAGCGTGACCTCGGCATTGACGAGACGCGCCCTCCACCGGGAGCGCGCCTTTCCAGTCTCAATGATGAAGGCAAGCACAACTGCAACTGGTTCACGGGCTATCCACAGGGCTACATGGACACTATCAAGTGGATGCATCAGCACAACAAAAAGGCCGACATTTTGCTGACTGAGAACGGTTGGTGCGGCAACGAAACCATCGACAACCTTGATCAGTTGTGGTACTACCAGTCCTACCTGGGAGAAGTGCACAAGGCCATCACGAAGGAGAAGATTCCGATCATCGGCTATACCGCATGGTCGTTCATTGACAACTACGAGTGGGGCTCTTTCAAGCCACGCTTTGGTCTCTATTATGTCAACTTCACCGAAATGACGGGAAAGAAGGATGCTGACTATGAGCCGCGATATGACCAACTGACGCGGACAGCGCGCATAGCCGCCAAGTGGTATGCGCAAGTGGCGTCGCATCGCTGCCTGGACGGCCGCTCGCGAAACGCGACACAAGACCTCCATGACCAAGAAGTCAAGTTCTCGACGTTATTGTCCAACTTGCTTATTTGTGCCGTGTTCGCGCCGATTGTGTTCGCTGTCGTCGTGTCTGCTTCAGCAATCCGACGACGCATGAATGCTCGCTCCGCCGAGTCGAACGAGTACACACCGCTGCTTGGATAGAAAACCGATGCGTGTTCGATTCAATGACGATGATGCGACTACGGGACGTTCACGTGGGCATTCTCGTGGATCGTCGTCCTCGCAGCCACTGCTGCAGTCATTTTTATGCATTTGCGCCAGACGTAGTGAACTTGACATGGTACGTCAATGAGATGAATGGTCGCTGTCAGATATCTTGTGTATATGTCGAAAGACATCTCGATGAAAGTACTCACGGCGCGTGGAATGATGACTTTTCGACTTTGCGTACGTTAGCAATTGCATCCGCTGGGTTTCACTGGAGGTAAACACTCCACGCGATAGGCAGGCTTCTCTCTCTCTACTGGTGCATCAGTCTCTTCATTCGGGCCTTGAAAACATCAAAGCAAACTCCAGTTCATGATGTACGTCAGAGGGGAGGCAGGGTCTTTACCATGTTCTACCAACGTGTGTGCTCACCGTCGATTGGATTGAATATCGAGCTAAACTGAGCCAAAAGAAACGTCTGGGACCAGAAGTTCCGAACGACAACGCGCCAGGACGATCACAACCTTGTGGTCAGCGCCACAGGCTGCAGACGATATGCCTCTCACATAAGTTGGCCGGATGAACTCAGCACTGACTTCGGCGCTGATTCTTCTTTGCGTCCGAGTGGAGTGCACTGTAATGACGAAGCTGGTCTTGTCGTAATAGACGATCATGTCGCCCTTGCGCTAGTGCTCTTGTACGGTGAACGCGTAGCTTGACGCAATAGCTTATTGTGCTCGCTGTTGCACGTCTTAGGCTTCATCAAGGCATTCTTGGTTGTGTTGAACAGCTGGCACAAATGTGAGGAATCCGTGGACAGTGACAAGCGGATATTGGTGCGCGCTTCCATCTCTTCGAGAATGGCTGGTGTGACTTTCGCCCTGCGAACGTGGGCGCAACGGCCGCGTCCAGACACGACAATGTGGCGAGCGGTTTCCCTGAGATATCATTCGCTTTCATAACATCTTGCCAGCAGTCACCTTCATGGAACGCATCCAACTCACGCTGCCTTGCTTCTGGTGTGTGTCCGATGCTTGTTCTGACAGTGTGTGTGTCCGTGAATGACGACACTACCCCTGCTTGCACCGTCATCTTGCGTCGGCAGAGGTGCGGCGTGAGATTATTATCAGTGTTCCGTCAGTATTCTTCTGAGATCCGATGTGCTCTGCTGGTCAATACGCGGTGTCATTAAGTTTGTGGGGAAGTGGCCCCATCAACGCGTCAGGAATGCAGGACAAGTGGACATGAAAAAACACGATAAAGAGCATCGAAGGAAAGAGCGATGGGGTCAACGCAGCCTCCTTTGACCAGTTCACCAGCGTTGAGTGCATCATGCTGATTCCAAGCAGGTTGGTGAAGCGCTGGATGTCGTTGGGCACGACAAAGCTCGGAGCAATGCGCGAAATTGAGCGTCAGCGAAAAATTGAGATGGCCATGTTGTGCAGTTGTGTCATTGAGAGCGTCACAACCGTACGTGTACACGAGGCAAGGATACTTCGTGGCAAACTATGGAGCAACCACAAGGCTGCACTGCGAATCGTGAGATGATTGATGGACAGTCACATGCGCGGCGATATGAATCACCAATACGACGATTGTTGCCGTAATAGCTTCATCCACAAGGTATTCAGAAGTATTCAGAATTGCTATATCACTGACCACGTCCAAGGAATCTACCTCATTGAAAAGCCCCAACAGTGTACCAGTGGCGATCATTTGTGATTCTGTTGCCAATCGTGCAAAGAAGATGTCGTTGTACAGTAGTTGGATTGGGAAGTTTGTGTCTGCGTTATCGGGATACCCATGGACGATACCGCATTGAGGAAGGCGTCGACCAACAGACACGTCGCACGGAGACGAGCAACACCGTTTCTGGACTGTGCGTTATTCAAACGTGTGGCACGATGAATCATTGGTGTTGATCACTTGTTGATAACGAGCACACACACTAGCAAGTGGTTGATATAGCTACGGCTCACGAGCACACTGGTGTTGTACGCTTGGTTCACTTGTGCGGCCACTTCGATCGCTTCACGCATTATGTGAATTGCCCAAAAGTATTTGCTTTCGAGGCCAAACGCAAGTTGGAGAAGACGCCGAGCTTTCGTGATAGTTAGTGCCTTTGACAGGTCGGGTCGCTCGGGGGTGTGATGGTGGTAACGGTAGCTGTGTGACGTGAACCGCATGCAGTGCACACACCGATCTACATTCGCGCGGTTTGGATAGCGAGTGCACAAACTGATCGCGTTTGCAGAACGCTGGTTTCCGTCGCCAGAGCGACCGCAAGAGACCACCAACCAATCTGTCGGTATACAGGAATGCGAGCACGTAGAATGGAATCGCGGAAGCTTGAAGGTTTGGGGCGGGGTCATAAAGAAAGGATGCATAGTATGGCAGCTCCGGCTGTCCGAAGAAGGTGAAGCAACCGGCCAGCACCAAGAGCACCAGAGCGGACAATGCAAGACCCATCATGATCGCAGCCCACTGTTTCCACATCTGCCAGAGCGACAGATGCAGCTTGAGCGATACATTGGTGGACAAGCGGCCGCTGGGTGACGATTGCGTTGCGGGTGCCACTGGTGCCATTTCTTCCGTTTGATATGAAACGAGCTTCTTGCAACCACGCGATGGCTCAATCGCCCTGTCGACACCACTTCAAGATCTAACTTCGTTCACATTCGTCTATTTTAATAAACCAGCAGCAGTCGACATTTTAATATCGTGAGCTGCTACGCGGTCTTGAATTAAGGGAGAAGCTCTCACGTGCTCTCACCTTCACTAAAACGAAATTCGACTTCGATTACCGCTTTTAATCGCGCTAGCTCACCGTCCCGAGCAGTTGAATGGTTCCCACGTAGGATAGCTCAGCTGTCAGGGTATATGTGTAAGGTTTAGCCGGTACAACACACTGCACTATCACTACATCTAACTCAGATGAATCTAAAGAAGTGCTGCATTGATTCAATTCCTCTGGCTGTGGATGCCTGAAATGTATATAAATTTTGATGACGACAAGGGCGCGCACCATGGCACACGCACATCTTCTCTCTTTTCGGCAGCTCCGGAAGACTTGCCATCCGAAACAAATGAGACGTCCCTAATACAGTTGAACAGCTTTCCACTTCACAACTTGCTGTCTTATCAGGCTAAAACGAGTTAAGTAACCACCATGGATGAATACCGCCTCTCACCACTAGCATCTTGCCAAGCGTCCTCACCTCCCATCTCACCGCTTCCACCGCCAACGCAAGTCGCCATCGCGCTCTCTTCGTGCTGCTCTCAACGAGAAGCTTGCGTCGACCATCATGTTGCTCGTTGAGCTGCCGACCACTTAGAGCCACGCTGTCTTGCTGACTCGCATCAAGTCCAGCACCGTCGCTTTCGAGCAAATCCTTAACTATTCGATGGACCAGCTGTCTGCCGAACATGGGATGGTCAGCCGCCGAAAACCCAGCAGCAACTCGAGCGACCGCGAGTGTAAAGAGCCTCCGCGAGTTTCTGCACAAGCATGAGCGCGGCGGGGTTCCCTTGTATGTGAAGTAAGGCATATTGATCGTAAACGAGGCCGACATGATCCCCTTCCATCCTGGCCTGACTGACAATGTGTGTGCCGACCACGACGAACTCGTGCATAGCAATACCGACTACCTGATGGCGTACGGTGCCGACTACGCAGCAGCGGTGCTGCTGTTCAAGTGCAACGGCAAAAGACGCTGCGCTTTATGTGGCTGGCCGTCCACTTCACCAAACGGCAGCACTGGTGTACGCACTGTCGAAGTTTTCCATGGGCCACATGGGGCCGCATCTGGTGCGTTCACTGATCTGCATATTCAAGTTTACGATAGCACGTTTGCCTGAGGCTTTCTCACGCGCGCAAGACCAGCGACCAATCTGTGTTCTACAATAATCAAGTCGTTCGAAATTGCACAAGCCGAGCGAAGCGCACATAGACCACGAGCTTGACACACCATCAAACCAAACTCACTGTGTTGCATCCATCCCGCTCATCATGTGCATCGTCACAGTCGCGTTCGACATCCGTGCCCTGCGCCATCCACGGGCGCAATTCATTCATTCATTCATTCATTCATTCATTCATTCATTTATTCATTCATTCAACCGTTATGCTCGTTCCAACAGCTTTGGGCTCAGTTTCCAGTGAATTCTTCTCGTTGACAAATCAGAAACCTCTTTGATTGAATATATCCCCGGATTATCTTGCTTGCCAACCGCCCCATTTGGCTCGACCCTCCACCTGTGTAAATCAATGCTCGGCTGATTCCACGTTGGTAACAGTCGGCATCCTACGGACCCATTCGAAAACCCAGCAACGGCACGGCACGGCCGACGACCACGAAGCGCGACGGCGAGCGGTTGACGGAGGGGCTCGACATTCCGGCATTTGCTGCACGTGCGGAACGCACAACAAGCCGATAAACAGATAGCACCCTCAGAGACAAAGACAGCAGCAGCATGCGTGGCGCTTCCGCCTTCACGCTGGCCGTCGCCGCCGTCGTGGCGTTCACGTCCACGGCGGACCTTCCCGTGGCCGCGACCAAGAAGCCGCGCCTCAATGGCTGGTACAACTGCAGCCGCAACACGCTGGCGTACGGTGGCGCGAGGACGATTGATGAAGGCCACAGCGATGGGTATTACATTGAGACCAAGGGCGCCGACCATCGACGCTCCAAGCCCATGACGCGGCGCCTCTCGACCGGCGACCACCGATCCAACCTGCCCTTCCTGCAGCATTCGCTGGAGACGTTCACGATGGAAAGCGAAGAGCTGCGCACGCACCATCGTCACCAGCACGAGCGCCATGTGCGCGATCACCACCACCACCACCACGATCGCCATCATCGACCACATGACGAAGTGCACCCGCGCGGCGCTGAGAAGGGAGGGCGCTACGACAAATGGGTTGACTTGCCACAGCCGCACTACCAGTGCGGCACGTTCAGAGTGCCATTGTGCTATGATGGCGTCTGTGACAGTGACCGCGAGATCGACGTGTTCGTCAAGCGCGTGGTCGGCCGTGATCCGCCTGAAGGAGAGAAGGCGCGGTCGTTGTGGGTGCTCCAGGGCGGCCCTGGTGCGTCGTCTGTGGCCATGGAAGGCCTGATGGAGTCGTTGTACTACCAGACCAAGGGACACGTTTCCATCTATACGATGGATCATCGCGGCACCGGTCGTAGCCATCGCTTAGATTGCGCTGCTGCTCAGGCCATGACGCCTGGAAGCCCTGGTGGATCGACCATTCGTGTGGAAGAAATTCCTGCCTGTATCGAGGACATTCGCTTCCAGATCGACAACCAAACAGCCGCGTTTTCGGTGACGAGCGCCGCCATGGACCTTCGCACCGTGATCGAAGGCCACCAAGCTGACCATGACGTGTTTGTCTACGGCCTCAGTTACGGCACGTACTTGGTGGAGCGCCTCATCCACTTGGCGCCAAAGCCTGTCAAGGGTTTTGCTGTGGACGGCATTGTCTCGGAATCTGGCGACACGGTTGAGAAGCGCTCGACATATTCCAACTGGGACCACGACGTGGGCGTCGTTGGTGAGCGCTTCCTCCATTACTGTGAGCAAGACAAGTTCTGCAAGTCCAAGTTTGCTCATGTTGACGATCTGGTAGCGTTTGTGAAGAAGCTCTACAAGGACTTGGATGAAGCGGCCAAGACACCGGGCAAGAACCCATGTGCTGACGCGCTGGGATCGACTGATGTGCGACCATCGTACTTCCTCCGTACCACGTTTGGCGACTACATCATGCAGCAAGGCCGCCGAATCGCCATTCCAGCAGTCATCTACCGTGCTGCGCGATGCAACAAGGAGGATGCCGAAGCTCTGCAAACGTTTGTTGAGGCCGAAGCTGAGCGCGATGAACACGAAGAAGATATCGAAGAGATTTTGTACTCGTCCGAAATGCTGTACAACATCGTCGTGTTTTCCGAGATGTGGGAGCAGCCAACGCCTGACGAGAAAACGCTCATTCAGTGGTACGAAGACGCAGTGATGGCGTCCGACAACTACTACGTGCTGCCGTACTACTGCTTGTTCACGGGCAGCAAGGATCCAGCGTGCAAAGAGCTCAAGCACCTGCCAGAATCCCAACCGCTCGCCTACGAGCGCGACCAGTACTGGAACGTCACGGCCAAGCTCCCAGAAGGTGTCAGTGCATTGCTCATGAGCGGTGGATTGGACGTGCAGACTCGTCGTACTTACGGCGAGCTCGAATACAACGACCTGGAAGGCGACCGTATGCTAGTGAGCTTCCACGACGCTGGCCACTGCACGACCTTCACGACGCCAACGAAAAGCGGTGGTACATGCGGCGTGATCATCCTGGCGTCGTACGTCATGGCCAACGGCGTGCTGGCGGACGTTGACGCGTCCTGCATCGACGAAGTGTTCCCACTCAAGTTCGAAGGCTCCGGCTACGAAGCGCATGACGTGTTTGGGACGACGGATCTCTACGATTAGAAAAATTTAATAATAGTTCAAACCAATTTTGACATACCGTCCAAAATAATGTTAAAACATTCCATTTCAGCAATAATTGCTGGTCGAGAGTCCAAATGTTGCAACAAATGCTATCAAGCCACTCAGGAGTGCTGGCACTTGGCAGGAGCGCGATGGATGTGCCATCATGGCATCCAGCGAATGAAGACTCGTCGGCGGCGAGGAAGGTCGTGGCGTCGACGGCGCGCACGGAGTTCAAGGTGATGGCTGGATCATCGGCAGACACATCAACGGAAGCCGGACGCCAGCTCATGGAGGATCTCGCGCGAGGAGGTGACGGAGGTGGCGCTGCGTACGAAGGACGAGGATTCTTCGACACATCTGACAGGTGCGAGCGCGGCATTGATGCAATATTAAAAAAAATAGGGATATGAGGATGCTAATGCAGGTGTGGGTGTATATATGTGTGTAGATTATATCTGATTGAGCAGAAGCAACTGGAGATGTCGCGGCAGAACCAGCAGAAAGCACAGGAGGAAGCAGGTGAGCTCTTCGTTTGGTGGTCATTGTGAGTGTGTCATCGGTGCTCACATTGACTTCTGTATCATGCATCACGGATAGAGTTGCGCAAGTTTCGCTCGCGCACACTGAAAGCACCGGCGTTGGCGAATCCACTCGCAGCCACGCTCACCACTGGCCCTGAACCATCGAAACCAGCAGCGACGGCGATGGCGGCGCCCATCGTCGTCGTCAAGGCCAGAAAGCGCGACGCCAATCAACTCGACAACAAAAAGCAGAAGATCAAGAAGGTCATGCAGGTTGATGGCAGCGTGACGCGGACAAGTGCGCGACCAACCACCACAGCCACCGCAACGCCAGCGAAGTCTGTCACGACAGCGGCTGCAGCGCCAAAAGCGGCACCCAAACCACCCACGAGCATTCTGCTTGGGTACTCTAGCTCCGATAGCAGTGACGACGAAGGCAAGGCAAGGTGATGTATGTGGACACCGTAGCCGTAGGTTCAGATATGACAAAGCCAGAGCAAGATCTATGTCACAAAATACATTTCGAGCCTGGCGCTCTTATATGGCCACTGCACCTACCAAATCTATTTGCTGTTGCCTGTTGTTTTTGCCTGTTTATTCGTCGTCGCTGTCGAAGGTGATCTTGGTCGCCTTCTTGTTCATGTCGACGTCCTTGGCGAACGCGCCGTAAAGCTTGTGTTCCTTCTTCTTGACGTGAGTGCCGAACTTCATGAGCGCTTCAGGCACAGGCTGGTTCGAGTCGCGCAGCACGTTGACGAGTTCACCGGCTCGTGGCTTGTCGTTCGCCGTGAAGAACGTGTGAGCAGTGCCCTTCATGCCACCACGGCCAGTACGGCCGATGCGGTGCACATAGTCCTCGATGGTCAATGGGAACGAGTAGTTGATGACGTACTCAACGCCCCGAATGTCCAAGCCACGAGCAGCCACGTCCGTAGCAATGAGCAGAGGGACATCTCCTGCCTTGAACTTTTCGACGGCCTCAGTGCGCTGCTGCTGCGAGCGGTCGCCGTGGATGGCGGCGCACTTCCAGCCACGCTGGCTCAGCGCACGTTCGACGCGGTCAGCTTCCTTCTTGTACAGCACGAAGATCAGCACGAGGTTCTTGCGGCTGCTGTGGTACTTCTGCAGCAGAGTGTGCACGCGGGCATCGCGGGCACGGTCCTCGACGACTTCGACGATCTGCGTCACATTCTGACTGGCAGCAAGGTCGTCCGAACCAATCGTGACCTTGACAGGATCCTCGAGGAACTCGTGGGCCAACGCCTGGATCGACTGTGGCCACGTCGCACTGAACATGGCAATCTGACGCTCTGGGTGGGTGCTGCCGATGATCTTACGGATATCCTTCTCGAAACCATCATCGAGCATGCGATCGGCTTCATCCAGCACGACAAACGTGACGTGCGAGAGGTTGCACGAGCCCTCCTCGACCAGATCCTTAAGGCGGCCTGGCGTAGCCACAACAACGTGGACGCCGTCGCGCAGCTCCTTCTTCTGCACATGCTTTGGCACGCCACCGTAGATACAGGTGCTCTTGATACCGCACTTCTTGCCGGCCTCCTTGATGACCGTGGCGCTCTGCATGGCCAATTCACGCGTTGGGGCCACCACGAGCATACGTGGCCCTGGGTGCTTTGACGACAGCTTTGGCTGGTCGTTGATGTGAATCAAACCTGGCAGCGAGAACGCCAGGGTCTTGCCCGAGCCAGTCTCAGCAATGCCGATGATATCACGGCCCGAAGCCAGAATCGGCCAGCACTGAGCCTGGATCGGCGTTGGCGTCTTGAAGCCCTCGCACGCCGCCATCACGTCCTTCGGGAAGTTGACATCCGAGAAAGAGCGCACTGGGCGGTAGAGGCAGTGATTACCGCTGATGGTCATCTCGTTGTCTTGGTGGAACTTGGACACCTCGTCGTTCGACATCTTGGCCGTCGATGAGCTCTCGACGTAGAACGCCTTCTTGAACGAGCCATCCTTGGCCGCGGGCTGCTGGTACGGGCCGCTGGAGAAGTCGGTGGCCGCCACGAGCTCGTCGCTGCCCTGTGTCTTCTGCTTCATGTCCTTCTTGCTCTTCTTCTTGTCCTTCTTCTCGCTGACGTCGCCGTTGGCAGCCTCGGCCTCCGCCTCAGTCTCCCGCGCGCGCTTCTTGTCCTTCTTGCTCTTCTTCTTGTCTTTCTTCACGGCGGCGTCCTCCGTCTTTTCGACGGTCTCTGGCGCGTTTTCCTTGTTCTTCTCGGCCGCAGCAGCCTCCTCAGCCTTGCGCTGCGCCTTCTTCATCTTCTTCTCCAGCTTACGCTGCGCCTTGGCGTCCATCTCGCTCATCCTGCTGCTGCTCCGTTGCGTTGGGTCGTGCTTGGGCGTGAGCGTTTGACCTTTGGGGCGGACGTCAAGTCAAGTTGCAGTGCACGCCACACCACTGCCACACCAAACCGCACTTAAACGAAGTGCAGCAGCGCTCCACCAACCAAAAAACAGCCTGCGCGTGGCACCAGCTGGCACAACATGGTACAGGATTCCCATTATCCCCACGTCAGCCAAAACAAGCCGCTGGGTTACTATTCACACGTCATTGGTACACAGGGTACACTGTACCAACATCGGTGGTACCTTGAGGTTTAATACTTTGGCTTTTCGGGTTGGTGGGTTTTTTTGAACGTTTGAACCGAGTCTGCGCGGGACGGCGCGGGCGGCGACCCACCCGACCCACCCGCGAGCTCGACCAGGAAGCGCGTCAACGCCCGAGTGACCTGCATCATCACATGGAGGACGACGCCGCGGCGGCCACGGCCACGGCCACAGCCACGGCCACAGCCACGGCCACGGCCACAGCCACGGCAAGGGCGACCACGACCGCGACACCGATTGCGAATGCACTGGACGACAGCACAGACGACGTCGCACAGTCCATCCGCGCGTACTCGCTGCGCACGCCCGTGTCGAAGCGCGCGGACTCGGTCGTCAGCCAGTTCCAGCGCGACATCCTCGGTGATGCCGCGCGCCCAGACACACCCGCCAGCGAAGCACCGACAGACGACGCTGACGCGCAGGACGGCATCGCCATCCACACGCCCGAGATGCTGGGCAAAAGAGCCACGGCTGCCACAGTGGATGTCACGGGCAATGCCGAAGAGCACCCAGAGGATAATGAAGCGGTGGTGACGGCGGGCGACGAGCAGGAAGTTGAGGTGCTGGCAAGCGCGCGCCATGCGACACCGGATCGACGCAAGACGCTGTCGCCGTCCAAGGCGTCGCTGCTGTTTGATGTGGAGGAGACGAGTCCGCGGCGGACGCGGCGAGACACCGTGTCGCCGGGGCTGTTCAAGCAGTTTATGACGGATTTTGGCGGCAAGGACGTGACGCGGACGCCGCAAGCAAAGAAGAAACACACGCCCAAGGGAAGCGGCGTCAAAACACCGACTACAGTGGCTGCGAGCGCTGTGGATGCTGGCGATGATGACGACGAGCTCGGTCGCGCCAAGACGTCAGACGACCAGACTGCGTCTCCAGAGAGCCTGAACGCGTATCTGAAAGACATTCAACAGGCGAAGGAGCAGCTGCAAGCTGTGGACCTGGATGTGCTGCGCACGCCGGGCAAGCTGCGGAGGCGACCCAAGCCACGACGCACGCTGTCCCCGGGTGAGCTCTCGAACTTGCATCTCATCGTGAAGGGCAACGACGATGCGGCTGATGACCAGGCACGCGAAGGCGATGATAACGATGAGGATGTGGTGATGGACGAAGAAGGCGCTGCGAAAGAGGACGCGAGCGCGGAAGTTCTGACTCCAGCGGCGTCGCCGAGCCCGAATGGTAGCGACATCGATACCAAGACGCCGAACGACAATGACAGCTTCACCGACGCATTCTTCTCGTCCAAGTTGCTGGCGCAGGATGAGTCGGACGATGATGATGACCAAATGGCGATGAACGCACTGATAAACCAGGAAACGAAGCAGTCGACGCCGGCGAAGAGCAGGAGAACGACGCTCGGAGCGTTCGACGCTGACTCGTTCTTGTCCGAGCTTCGACGAGACTTGCAATCTGGAAGAAGAGCATCGATGCAGCCAGTCAATTCGTCTGTCGGTATCCTTGCCAGTGAAAAGTCCGTGCCGAAGCCAACTGTGGAGAAGGACGAGTCAGCAGCAGCAGCTCGGCGGCGAACAGTTGATGCGGAGGAAGTAAATGCGCTGGCTCGGGAGGTCGCGCAAGACAATCAGTCGGACGCGAACAGCCCGAAGCGAGGATCAAGCTCGAGCGGCAAGAAGCGGCGAACCACTATCAGTGCGGATGAGTTGGAAGAGCTGAAACTAGGCTTGACCATCGGTGATGAAGATGATGACAGCGAAGCAGACGACCTAAGTGCTCCAGAGTCTGCGTTACCTCAATCACCATCAGAGCAACCCATTGTTCATGCGCACGCTGAAGAGGATACGGCGGACGGCAAGATGGAGTCGCCAGAACGAGCGAGAACTGCTTCCCCAGGCTCCAAGTTGAAGAATGCAATCGAGTTAGAGCAAGCGCCAGAGGCGAAGAAATCCCCGTCAACAAAATCGACTCAAAAGGAAGATGAACCAGCCGACACGGCCAGTGGTTGGGGCGAAATCAAGCTGACGGAAGCCGCAGAAATGGACGAATCGATGGATATTGACATCGGCAAAGGTGTTGTGGAGGAGTATTCGCGTGTACGCGCTGAGCAAGAGAAGCAAGCGGAGGCCGACCGTGCAGAGCAAGAGCGTCAGTCATTGCGAGATAGCATCCAGGATGTGGAGACCCACGACGACGAAACTATGGAGCCCGAATCATCTGTTGAGACTCCGTCTCCTGCACAATCGCGCGATCCGCGAGAAGATTCATCGACTAAATTTGGGCAAAATGATGGCGAGGAAACGAAAGGAAACGAGTCACCAAAGCAACGGTACAAGTCGCCAACACCAAAGAAACCGGACAGCGGGCGTAAGCGACAGCGAAAAACACCGACACCGAAGAAGTCTGCACACAAGCGCACAACGACACTGCGTGACACTAGTGATGGTGATGAGGAGACAAAGAACGATGAGCCAGTTGCCGTGCCTCAAGCCAAGACCAGTGATGATATGATGGTTTCACCACCACCAACTGCACTTCCATTGAAAACCCCGCTGAAGAGTTGCTTGAGTGCCAAGAAGCCGAAGAAGCGCCTAGCTACTCCTAGCAAATCGGTCAACTTCGGTCCATCTGAAGGCGCCGAGTTCAGACTCGGTAGTCCGTCCACGTCGATGACGCCGATAACAGCGAAGGATGCTCGCGTGATGTTCCCACTTGACAAGTTGACTCCTCCACGGGAAGAACCCGATGAGGAGACGGACTTGAACACGTCAATCCTGGATGAAGCAGATGCGATGGATAACAACTCAGCTGATGACGACGATTACAGCGTCGACAATACGCGCCGTCAAAGTATTGCCAGCATGATGTCGGACAGAAAACGCCGCCGGTTTAGCCTGCGCGGCGTTAGTCCTCTTGATAACCTAGCGGAGGCTCGGAGACGACGACGTAGCAGTCTGAACGTTGCCTCACAGACCCCTCGGGATTCGTTCCTCGCACCAGCCCTGGATACTTCGACGCACAGTGCCGTGCGAACTTCGTTTCTCAGCAAGCCAGAGGCACCAATGCCTAAAGGACGATTGGCGTACGCGGATTCATCGTCTTCCGAGGACGAAGGCGAAGACATGGAAATTACTGGAGACTACTCGAGCCATGCCGTCGCGTCAACCTTGCGAAACGTGGCGACTCGACCGTCAACAATGGTTGCAAACCGCCAGCGGGACATATTCGAGACCTCGAAACGAAACTCGATACTCGAGGACTCTCCTGTGGGCTCAAAAAGCTTCCGGGCTGAAGGACTCGGAAGGCTTACGGATATGGTGGAGGAATCAGAGGAGGCCGAGGTGGAAGCGGCACGGTTTGTCAGGACCCCAGGTTCAGAATCTGCAAAGCCTGTGCAATCGTTAATGGATCTCGCCCTGGAAGACGATGACGAAGATCCAGGTGCCAACTTCAGTGTGTTTGCACAGAAGAAAATGAACGATGATCCAGAACGGACCCTCGATCCGATCACCGAGGAAGACGAAAACTCTCATCGCGAGCAGAATTCGACCTCGATTGACAGCAGCTTGATGAGCATCGAGTCCAGTGATGAAAGCGACGCCGAGTATGATCAGCGCCGAAAATCTCTCGTGGTGAACTTGTCATCCAAATTCGAACGCATTGGCTCAGCTACGCCTGGAAGCCGAAAGAAACGACGTTTGTCCGGATCTTCAGAAAAGCGGCAACCTGTTGCGCAAACACATGTCGATGGGCATGGACGTTCTGTCGTTCCGCGAGATGACGAGATCATCGTCGTGGCGAAATCTCCGTTGCGCACGTCGTTTGCAGAGCTGAAACGACGAAACAGTCCTCGTCTCCGCACTCCTGAGCGACAAACGATACCGCCACATGTCCAATCTCCGGAACCACCGCCGCCGCCACCGATCAGCCTCGAAGAGCTTCTTGGAAAAGTCAGTTTGGATACGCAGGCTGCAGACGCTGTGATTGATGTCCGGACTGTCGGTGATGAAGATGAGTCTGTCGAGTTTGCGCAGTTCCGTGAAGAATGTTGCCAACAAGCATGCGCGGACATTGTGAAGCGGAATTGCGAAGAGATCGAATCGTGGTCCTCGGGTCTGAACGATATGCTGTCGATGCTGCTCAACGAGACAGCTCCAACGTTTCTGAGCGCGGATGAACTCCCAGAGCAGCTATCGAAGACAATCGCGTCGCTGCACGCAGCCGAATTGTGGGGTGTTCGACATGGCTGGTGTGAATGGCGAACGAGGATGGAGAAGAGCATGTCCATGAACATTTCCACGTGCTTGGAGCGCCTGGAAAACGACCAACGACAACTAAAAGCCAAGATGTCGCACGAAGAAACCAAGCGAGAAAGCGAAAAACTGGCGATCCAGGAGTTGCTGGCTCGTGAGCAGAGGCTGTCCCAGTTGTTGGACGAGATTGAAGAGCAACAAGCTGTGCGAAACGAATATGCCGCGAGCGTGGAGGCCCTGGAACGGGACTGTGCGTCGCTAACTCTGCAAGAGAGCGTGTTGGTGCAGCAACTGGCGACTGCTGAGCAAGAACAGAAAGAAGAACCCATTACCGTTGCTGCACTGGCGGAACGACGCCAGGAGATCGTTGAAAGCGAGGAGCTCTACGCCATCCAGGCAGCTTTGAGCTTCTGGCAGGTGATAGAAGCGACTTCTTTATGCATCAAGTTAGAAGCCAAGTTCGACGACATTGCTTTTTCGCAAATCGTGTCCACCGAGATCACGTTTGACTCGTCGGATGCGTCGATGTTCTCGATGATTGTTCGCGCCACCGCGACTCCGTCGAGAAGAAGGCGCAATCAACTCGTTTTGACAGATCGTGACGTTGTGCGTGCTGTTGGCGAAATTCTCTTTGATTCCACACAGTTCTCTCGTTTCACCGTCTCGAGCCAGCAGTCGCAAGACACACCGCTGAAAATGCTGCTGGCAGAGCTCGAAGCCAAGCTGAGCCAAACGTTTTCGTTTCTGCACGAGCTTCGCCAACTCTCAACGAGGTTTTCAATGCGATTCGACAACGAGCAGCAATGCATATGGATTGACGTGGTACGGTTCGGCATCTCGCTGGACGACGATTCTTTCAAAATCGCGTTGGGTTTTTCTTTGCCTCAGAAGAAAGCACCAATGATGCGAGCGCTGGAACCGCAGGTTCTCCGCGGAAAGGTGCGATTTTGTGTGGCAACCATGGCGCTACTGAATATGTCTAAATGTACAGTGTTGTGGTTTGTGCAGGTTACCATACAGGAAGTCAGCGACTGCATCCAAGACCTCGATCCGACTTCTTCGGCGTACGTCTCCTCCGTGTGCCAGCGTGTACAGGATACACTAGTACCGCAGTGACCACAGGCGGGACAAACAACGTGACCGCGTACCACCACCCACCCACTTATCTATTGAGTTGCCAGCTAGCACGAGGGAGTCCAACACGATTGTACAATACACTTGACAGCCCGATTTTCGCGAACGATTCCCAGCGACCACTTGTTGCGCACTATGATGGCTTGTGCCAAAGCCGAGTTGCCGACGCATTCATTGTGCAGTTTTTCATTTTCATCGTTTCTCATGGTTTCCTACCGGGTACAACGTTCTTCATCATCTGGAAGGTCACGACACACTTCCACCTAGTAGTAGCCGTAGCCACCATAGCCGCCATAGCCGCCATAGCTGCCGTAACCTTTGCCATAGTAGTCGTTGCCATAGTAGTCGTTGCCATAGTAGTCTCCGCCATAGCCACCATAGCCCTTGCCATAGTAGCCTCCCTTGCCGTAGTAGCCTCCCTTGCCGTAGTAGTCGCTTTTGCCGTAGTAGTCGCCATACCCGCCGTAGCCACCGTAGTTGCCGTAGCCATGCTTGTCGCCATAGCCATAGCCGTACACACCCTTGCCATAGTAGTCACCATAGCCGTAATTCTTGTCGTCGTAGCCTCCATAGCCACCAGCAAGCGCGACACTGGCGCACGCGAGTGAGAGGCACGCGATCTTGATCATGTGCATCGTGATGTTGGGTCTTGTAGTGCTTGGAGTTGCTTGACCGCAGCTGAGGCAAAAGGGAACTGAGCAGCGAGGTGGATTTCAAATCGACGCTGGCTGCGCGACAGTCGCGGGCCGCCGTCAACGTGGTTGACATCATTTTTTTTCTCGTACGGACTGAAGATCGCAAAGAGAAACGGCGACTGAAGGCTTTCTCTCGTTTCTCTCGACTGCCATCCCTTGCGCCTTCATGGCCACCTCGCTGCTCAGTTCCCTTTTGCCTCAGCTGCGGTCAAGCAACTCCAAGCACTACAAGACCCAACATCACGATGCACATGATCAAGATCGCGTGCCTCTCACTCGCGTGCGCCAGTGTCGCGCTTGCTGGTGGCTATGGAGGCTACGACGACAAGAATTACGGCTATGGTGACTACTATGGCAAGGGTGTGTACGGCTATGGCTATGGCGACAAGCATGGCTACGGCAACTACGGTGGCTACGGCGGGTATGGCGACTACTACGGCAAAAGCGACTACTACGGCAAGGGAGGCTACTACGGCAAGGGAGGCTACTATGGCAAGGGCTATGGTGGCTATGGCGGAGACTACTATGGCAACGACTACTATGGCAACGACTACTATGGCAAAGGTTACGGCAGCTATGGCGGCTATGGCGGCTATGGTGGCTACGGCTACTACTAGGTGGAAGTGTGTCGTGACCTTCCAGATGATGAAGAACGGTGTACCCGGTAGGAAACCATTTGAGAAACAATAAACATGAAAACTGCACAATGAATGCGTCGACAACTCTGCATTGGCACGGCCATCATAGCGAAACGAGTCGTTGCTGGAACAACCCAGTGGTGAAGGCAGTCATTATGAAATGATGCGGGAAGAATCATTTATTGTTTCTATACGCGCATGTGACTGTTAGCGTAACAAGGAGGCATTCAGCGCATATTCGTGCTGACGTCGGCGCGACCTGGTGAAGGCTTGGTGGTGGTGACTTGTTCACCGCTGCCATCGCAGTCGCGTCAGTTTCTCTATCCGTCGTCCTCAGAACTCGCGTCGATCGATCGGACACAGCCGCGTCTGCTGTGCCCACGTGCGGATGCAGTGGCTGTGGAAGGCATGGCCGCACGCCAGGGCTTCCACCGGCTGCAGCACACTGTCCTTCTGCATGGCTTCCAGGCAGATTGCACACATCGGCAGTTGCGTGTCTTCCGCGGCGTTCGCGACCGCCACCGCCACACTCTTCTCCTGAGCTATCCGCTGTGATGCGACGTACTCGGCCATGTCCTCCATGTTCTTGATCGACAGCTCGAGGCGCTGCGCCAATCCGCCATTGCGTCGGCCCGTGCCCGTGCCCGTGCCCGTCGAAGCGTTGTCAGCCCCATGCAGCGCCAACGAGCGCTGCACGGACTGCGCGATGGCCACAGCCACGGGGCGGCTACGACTGCATTCGTACGGCGCACAGCGTGCTCGCCGCTGGCGCTGGCGCAGCTGCTTGGCCGTCGCGCACGCTTGGTCCATCGGGCCGCATGACCCCTCGTGCCCCAATTGCCAACTGCTCCACGTCAATGCATACTTTGATCCGTTTACATATCGGTTATCGAAATCGGTTAGGAACACACAGAGAACAAACACCTTCACGTGAGTTGAAGTTGGTGGCGCGGGAGCGCGGGAGAAGATGGCACGCGACGACGACGATGACGGCAGCGCCGGCACTTATGACCGCCTGGATGTGGAGGAGCCGCTGCTACCGACCAAGTATCACGCGGTAGAGCGTCCTGCGCGGCGCACGCCGTGGTACAAGCGCACGGTGACCAAGGTGCTCGTGACGGCGGCAGCCGTGCTGGCCGTCGTGTGGATCGTGCTGGCGAGCTTGATGCACCGCCTTGCGCTGCATGCCATTGCGGGAACAGAGATGGCCATCGACCGCATGGAGCTGCTGCATCCGCGACACGATCGCGTGGACATGACCATTGCCATGCGGGTGGTCTCGAGCTCGCCGTTCACGGCGCTGGTGGACGGCACCAGCTATGCGATCCAGTACGACGGCCACCGCGTCGGCGCGTTTGCGGCGCCGTCGATGACGATCGCTCATGGCACGAACCACCAGTTGTTTGAGAATGTGACGCTGATCGTGCACAACCGCTCGGCATGGGACGCGTTTGCGAAGGCGATGATCCAGGAGGAAAGCACGGCAAGCGTAATCAAGGCGAGTTTGAACGTGCATGTGCACTTACTCGCAGGAATCATCCGATTGAGTGCTTCGGACGTGGCGATGACCAAGAACATGACTATTGAAGGTATGCGAGGACTTCGTCAGATGAAGATCCTGGATGTGCGCATGACCAACTCGACGCAAACGACCGTCATCACGGACATCACCACGTGTCTGCATAATCCGTCGGTGATGACGATCCATCCAGTCGGCAAGATCTGTATGCATGCGTATCACCCGAACGTGAGTCGAGATACCTTAGTCGTGGAGCTGGCGAGTGAGCAAGATGTCGCTATCACGCGTGCGCGCATGGATCCATCGGATCCTCAATGTGCTGCTCAGGGTGACAAGAAGACCATGGCGTACGGATATAACCTGCTGCAGCTCAAGGGCACGATGGTGGCGAAGTATTCAGATGCTATCAATGATCTCATCTCGAAGTATCTTGGTCGCGTGGATGCTGAGCTGACGGTTGTGTCTTGCAGCCCTAGCGCCACATCCGTCGAGTTGTTCAATCCTGCCATGCAAGGTTTAGTTATTCCTACCAAGCTTCCGGCGCGTGAAGAGCCTCTTGTTGGACGGATGTTCTTTGAGTCGATTCGACTGGATGAACCCCAGCGTGGAAAAGAGAACTCGGAGATCGGGTTGGCCACTGGTGTTGTTGTCGAGACGTCCAGTCCGCTTGGGCCACACTCGGCACTCGATCTGACACAGATCCAGATGAAAGTCGGGCTATATGCTGATGTTGGTGCCAGCTACAAGCAAGGATCGCGTCAAATTGGCGAGCTCTTGACAACAAACGTCGATATCATCAACGGTCATCTTGTGGAGACCTCCAACATATCCGTCAACGCGGTCGCTCGTTTGGTCTTTCCTGATTCCGGCCAACTATTTGGTAGCTTTGTACGCGAGTCGATGCGGAATTCATCCGTCAAGATGCAGGTCAAGGGAACACTGGATGTGTTGGCTCACGGAGCGCTGGGTAAGTCGAGCTCACTCCATCTGGCCACTTCTCTGCTGATTCCACATGCTTCATCACGCAGGCAACATTCATTTGAAGGATCTACCTATGGATGTTACGTCGTGTATGCGCGGAATGCGCAACTTCGACAACGTTACAGTTGAAAGCTTTAGTCTTCCGGGTACTGGTTCTGCTGAGCATGGAGAAACTATGAGCACGCACATTGCGTTGTGGAACCCGTCACTGTTTACTGTAGCAATTGGTGATATGGAGTTTGGATTGCAACTACCTCATGGTGAAACGTTTGGGCAGCTGAGCGGCGTCATGAACATGGCTCCCGGTCTCAATGCACTCGAGATGTCCGGCAAGCTGCAGCCAATCAAGGATTCACATGGTGCAGTGAGTTCTGGTGTCAGCCAGTTCTTCTCAGCGTACTTGCAAGGCAAGTCGTCAGCGCTGGCGGTGACTATCTCCAGAATTCAGTTCGACACTTGCATATGGATGAAGCACGCATTGGTGGGAATGGAGATCCAGACGACTTTTCCTGGTGTTGATCGCGGGTTCAATATGATTTCGAATATTCAGATCCGCGAACTGGATGTGGTCATGCGAGAGGTGTCTCCTGGGCGAGAGTTTGAAAGCGAGTTGTCCAATACCGATATGGCAGTGCGCACGGATATGAGCGCAGAAGTGTTGATGCCGACATCAATCAAGATTCCGATTGATATTAGCAATCTCTCGGTCGCATTACTTCTTGAAAACGCGCGGAACAAGTCAATGGGAATGCTTCGCTCCGGGGTCGAGCGTTGCGAATACAACCAAACTGCTGGCGGTGCCTTCCGACTGAATATGAATCATTCATATTCGATGATCTTCGCCGAGCACGATCAAGTGGAAGCAATGAGCGGTTTTGTGCAAGATTTACTGACGCAAAGCGGCTCTGTGATTCTCCGCCTTACCTTGGATGGCAGACAACCTGATCAAGGGGCCTTTCCTATGGTTGAGACACGGATGGGCACGCTCGCCTTAAAGCACATTCCCGTAGATGGTACTCCAATGATCCCTGGTATGCATGGATTCCGCGATCCTCCTGTGAAGATTCTTCGTGTGGACATCGTCAAGGGCTCGCAAGAAAAGATGCTATTGACGATGGAGTTTGAAATTAGTAACCCGTCTTCAGTGCGCACAAGTCTTGGCACTCTCAAGTTTGGTGTGGTCTCAAATGGTCATCTGATGGGCACAGCGTCCATTGCCGATTTCAGCCTCGAGTGTTGTGGGAAGAAAACTGTTCTGCGGGGGAGTTTCGAGTTCGCGCCGCACAAGGAAGATATGGCTGCAGCGTCGATCTTCCTGTCCAATTTTGTCTCCGGATATTTCACGGATGGCAAGCCCCAGGAGGTAAGTGTTCACGCATTTTATCACCTTTGTCATCGATTGTGCTGATGTGAATACGTGACTAGATATCAATCCGGGGCTCTAAGGAGAGCACACCGCTGGACATTTTACAACCAGCATTATCCAGCCTGACTATTCCATCCATGCTTCCAACCCTCGCCGATTTGTTTCCGAAGACACCGACGCTGGTGACGTCATCGTTGCTGTATCCCCCGTCGCTCCTTCATCTGACTCGGGTGGCAACGGCACTGGAGCTGCGCAATCCATTTCGCGAGGACATTACTGTCACGGATGTTGATTTACATCTCTATCCATGCCGTGATCAGCAAAAAGGTGGGCAGCGAAGTAGAGCATGTTGAACTACTGCGAGTGATGACGCTGATTTTACTTGCTTCCTTCAGAGGGCGAAAACCTTGTGTGCAAGGAGTATTACAAGGAAGAGCTTGCACGCTTTCACCCACAGGCGTTCGAAAACATTTTCATCCCTTCTCAAACTGCTGGCTGTTTTTCGTGCTGTCAGGGGGCAGGGTGTGAGCACAAAATGAAGCTCTGTCCACGAGGAAAAGCCGGCTCATGCATGAATGCCGACGTATCAACGCTTCTGAGTCCTGAAGCGATCGCCGCCATCTTCCACACAGCCACGTCTGGTCTACTCATGAAGGTGAATGGCACCATCGGCGCTTCGATTGGTGCTTACCCCACACGAATGTTCTACCGGCAAGAGGGTTTAATTGTCCACATGGCTAGACTGTTGTGAGTGCTTTGTCAGCCGTATAACATTAACGCATTCATTTGAATTTCGGGTGAATGCTGGAAGTCATCATTGATTGTATATGGGACGTACTTGCGGTATGTGCGAAGCGTTTGAGCACGAAAGTTCCTTCTTCCTGCCATGACCTTCCCAGGATCTCGCGAAGAGAAACGGCGACTGAAGGCTTTCTCTCGTTTCTCTCGACTGCCATCCCTTGCGCCTTCATGGCCACCTCGCTGCTGAGTTCCATTTTGCCTCAGCTGCGGTCAAGCAACTCCAAGCACTACAAGACCCAACATCACGATGCACATGATCAAGATCGCGTGCCTCTCACTCGCGTGCGC
>NSDO01000375.1:5708-53673 GCA_002286825.1 Lagenidium giganteum
GGCCAGCTCCTCTCGTCCTATCTGTAACATTTACCACGTCGCCATGGCAGTTTATCTTGTATGACCGCCGCCGCTGACATAATTCACCTTCATTTTCACGCAAAACATTCCCATCTCCTGTGCTGTTCTTGTTGGCTGCACACGTCATTTGGAGCGCTCACGTCACAGATCCAGAATCGTTAATTCCCATAAATATTGGAGGGAGTTTACTGAGTGCAAAATTTTAAAAATATGCGTCAGTTCGGAGGCGTAAATCTTAGGTGCGCTGGCAGTAATTTGCTGGGAAAGTAAATCGGAGCCTTGATATGAACGAATATGATTGGTCGAGCTTATCATGGAAAATCGTCGATAAGAAGTCAAGGTTTTTCTTATCGACGATTTTCCACATTAAGGCGCTTGGTGGGTTAACGTAGTGGTAGCAAATCTTCTTTGTTTCCCAGCACGCGTTGGAGCGGCATTCGTGAATTTGCGACCTCATGGGATGACGTTCGGGGTTCAATTTACACTCTGGGCATTTGCGCTGCCTGGTGTCGCTGATTGCAGATTGACGGCAGGTGTCCAGAACCTCGAGCGCCTTTTCTATGCCCTTTACCTTCGCCATCTTGATCCACTCGTATCCCATCGTTGTACTCGTCCCTGCCGGTTTGGTCTTGCAATCTGCAGAATATGAGGATGTCAGGCTGTTAAACTGCCGTTGAATGGGAACCTGTGCTTCCCAGCTGTGATATTGTGTGGTTGCGGGTGACAGTAATGTTAGTATGTCAAGTTTGTGCGGAAGCCAGGCGCGCGCAGCTTTTGTTTTCATAATTTTTGCCAAAATTTCAGGACGTATTTCGAGTTTTGTTTTTTGGACTCGTTTCCCATTATCAAGTGACAAATCCCATTTCTCAGTTTTTTATTCGATTTTCGAGGTGATGTCGATCAGATCAGATGCAAACGAATGTGACCGTTGGGCTCGTCACTGGATAATCCATCGAAGAAACCGAAGTCCTGGGGCATTCGAACATCGTGAATCTTCAGTGCTGAGCGCATCCCCCAGAGCGAGATACGGAGGTTGGAGACAATTCCACGCAAACGCAGCGTCACAGAGAAAAAAATCGGGTTGCGCTTTTGTGGCCAAGGCACTACCACCGGGAGCGTGCTCATCATCAGCCACACTTAACACTTTCGCTGTCGCGCGCAGCAGCAATGGCCAAGAACGCTACGCCCACTCCTCGCGTCGGTGTCGTAGGTGCTGGAGCGTCCGGCTTGTGTACGTTGATTATGCACCGACCTAGCACGCTCATTCTGAAACGTTTTGTCTTCCTTCAGTATTGATAAGTGTTTCTTGGTGCAGACGCTGCCAGGCATCTTCGAGATTGCGGCCTCGATGTCGTGGTCTTCGAGCAACGTGACGTCCTAGGCGGTATCTGGAACTACAGTGCTGACCAAGCCACGGGTCCGTGCACTTACAAATCCCTACGCACCAATCTGCCGACCGAGGTCATGCAGGTCCCCGGTATGCGCTGCGCTCCTAGAGTTGGGTCGTACCCAACACATGCTGAGATGCTGGCTACCCTGGAAACCTACGCACAAGATTTCGCTTCGATTGATTGCATTCGTTTCTCGACCACCGTGCGTTTCATTACGAAGACCATGGACGGTGAAGCTTGGCAGATCACTGTTGCTCCGGCTGGCGGCGACGCGTACATCGAGACGGTGGACCGAGTTGTTGTTTGCAATGGCCATTGCACAGTGCCGAATATGCCCGACATCCCTGGCATGCGACACATTACTGGCAATATCCTACACTCGCGCGACTACAGGACACCCGATCGCTTTCTTGGGCAGGTGAGCTCTCTTCCATTTCTGGTTGTGTGATGCCATCTCGACACCCTTTGATTCCTGTAGCGAGTACTGCTGGCCACGATATTTCGCTAGAACTTGCTGCCCATGGTGCTGCGCAGGTCACTGTCGCTGTCCGAGGTCGTTCCAAGTATTCATTTCCTGATCACGACAAGCGCATTGTCAAGCCGGCCATCGAGCGCATCGAACTTGACGAAGATACTGCGACTGCTCTTATTGTCTTCGAAGACGGCACAACCATGCCAGAGCCCGACGTGACCATGTTTTGCACGGGCTATCGTCATGCTGTTCATTCGCTTCTGCCGAACGATTTGCTATTCCCAAACGCTGTTGCAGATGAGCGGGGCTTCGATCGCTCAGGCTCCTATAACTTGGCGAAGTTGGTGGAGGCCGCGTCTCGACATGAAGTGGTAGCGCCGTTGTACCGACACGTGTTCGCGATTCAAGACCCCACAATCGCGTTCATTGGTCTCTCCAAACGCACCATTACGTTGATGTGCTTCGAGCTGCAGGCGCAGTGGGTTGCACGCGTATTTGCTGGTCTATTGAAGCTCCCAAATCGAGCAGAAATGTACGAAAGCCTGGCGAGCGACATGGTCATGTGTGAAGCACGGAAGGAGCCTCTACGGATGTTTCATTGCCTCGGCACCCAGCAGAAGGATTACTTCTCGTTCCTGGCCTCGCAGGTTACAGCTGAATTGCCCGAAGTCCTGGAAGAAATGTTTGTCGACTCCGCTATCTTGATGTTCAAATGCCCCGAGTTTTATCGCTCAGTGATTTTCGCGCGAGATCCAGCCACTAACAAATGGATTAGAACGCTCCAAGTACCTGCGACGAAAGAGGCAGCCGCTCGGACGGATTTGCGTGTGTTCGGCGAGCCGTATGTCAATCCGTTCTATCAGCAACCAGAAAGTTCTTCGTGATGGACCCTGAGCAAGTGATCGTTAGGTATGTGTTTGTTGCGCGTAAGGCAAATTCTTTCATTTGTTGTCGCTGTGAGAAATACATCATCAACAGCCTAACGCCAACACTGACTCAAAGGCGTCAACGGCATGTCCACATATGGAAATGAATGTGCTCTACTTCTTGTATTCCTCCTTGATGATCTTGGCGATGGTCGTAAGCTGCATGTTACTGGTACCTTCGTAAATCGAGCCAATCTTTGAATCACGGAAGAACTTCTCGGCCATCAAATACTTCGTGAAGCCGATACCACCAAGCATTTCGATGCATTTGGACGCAGTCTTTTCCGCAACACGTGATGCATGCAGCTTTGCCATGGCCGCCTGCTTCACGAACGGAAGGCCGGCGTCCTTAAGACGAGCGGCGTTGTACACCAACAAACGAGCAGTCTCGATTTCCAATGCGGCTTCAGCATACTGGTGCTGCATGGCTTGGAAGTCACCAATCGCGCTGCCGAACTGGTGACGATCGAACAAGTACGGCAATGTCTGGTCGTAGACCCCCTGAGCCAACCCCAGCATCTGAGATGCAATGCCAATACGTCCCTCGTTCAGCGTGCTGATGGCGATCTTGTATCCCTTTCCGGCCTGCGAAAACACAACAGCCTCGTCAGGACCGAACGTTGTAGTCGTCGCACTCATATACATGCATCACTTACTTCACCCAAAATGTTCTCCTTCTTCACCTTGACGTTGGTAAGTGAAACTGGGCACGTGGACGACGCACGAATACCGAGCTTGTCTTCCGGCTTTCCGATTTCCAGACCTTCCGTGTCCCGGTCGACAATGAAGCACGTGATGCCCTTGTAACCCTTCGATGGGTCTACGTTGGCAAACACCAGGTAAACGCCAGCGTACTCAGCGTTTGAGATCCACATCTTCTGTCCGTTAAGCGTGTAATAGCTGCCATCAGCTGATGGTTCTGCTCGAGTCTTGAGCGCGAACGCGTCACTGCCGGAGCCAGCTTCGGTCAAACAGAAACTGCCGATCTACACCCGTGACAACATCACGAATCAATGCACATTGCAGCATCCATCGTCCAAAAGCACGCATATTGGTACCATGTCAGTACTAAGGCGAGGCAGGTACTTTTGCTTCTGTTCTTCGTTGCCGTTCAACTGTTTCAAACCAAAACAGCCACCTGCTCGTCAGTACCATCACACAGTCACAGCAACACGAAGGCATCGTCATTTCGCACCAGGAAGACGTTGTTGATCACGGTGTTCTGCAAATCACAGAGCAAGCCAACGACGGGGTCCACTTTCGATAGCTCTTCGATCGTCAGACTGAGGCACATGAACGACGCCTCCGTGCCGCCATACTCAGCTGGAATCTCCAACGACAAGAACTACCAGAGGCACAGAAGACAGATAAGCCACAATGGGCATACACGGCGTTTCCGTCGACTGCTGCAGTCACGTACACCATTCTCGAACAGTCCCTTGGTGATCTCATGGTCCATCTCACCCGCTTGGTCCATTTCCTGCACCTTTGGCAACACGACGCTCGCCGCAAACTTGGCCACTGCACCAGCACCACACCGTCACACCTACCGTCACGATCTCTAGTCTCTACATGTAAGAGAAGCGTGCATCCGCACGCATTATGTCCAGCACTTACCCGTGTCCTTGAACATGATTTCCTCTTCCGTGAGCACGGTCAGCGGCTGGTGCGAGTGGTTGAAGCGCACACCCGACAGCGCCGCCATCTTCTGTGCATGCGGGCGCATGGCTCGCTGCGCCACTGCGCGCACGGCACCACGGAGCAACACGGAATTCGCCATCGTCGTCGCCATCGTCGTCACCTTGGGCCGTCGCGTGTTGCCGTGCGAGTTCACTTTTGGCCAGCAGCGCCACCCACACCCACACCCAACGCACGCACCCCCAACTTCAATTCCGCCAGCCAATCAGCAGTCGCCGTTATAATCAAGGTGCACCACACCAACGCGGCGTTTGTGTTGTGGGTGTGGCCCACACCATTCCAGGCACGAGGCGCAGAAAGGGTAACACATGGCTTGAAGCTGTGGGGGGTACACCTGCGCGCGTAACCCAGTTAGTTGTCAAAGAGCTCGTCGGGCGGATACGCAAGCCACGTGCCCACGTCTCGGAGAGACACACGCGACTCAATCGATCCGACCAGACCAGCGCCACGGCAAGGAACGAGCAGCGGCAAGATGGACGGTATGGGGCATGCGCAAGGCGGAGGCCCCGGTGGCTATGGTTACGGCGGCCCGGGGGGCAACCCAGGCGGCTACGGCAACAACGCCGCCGGCGGCTATGGCGGTCCAAGTAACAATATCGGCGGATATGGCGGCCCTGGTAGCAGCAACGGTGGCTATGGTGGCCCTGGTAGCAACAGCGGAGGATATGGCGGTCCAGCGAGCAACGGCGGTGGATATGGAGGAGGAGGAAGCGGTGGCGGTGACGTCGAGTTCGGCGGCGGCGGCGCGTTTGATAGCTTCCTGCCGAACGGCGGCAGCTCGGCCTCGCACGCGTATGCGCGCCGACTGGATCTGAAGACGCCGCTCATGGTCATCTCGGGCGTCGGGTTGTTGTTGATGCTGTTCTCGTCTGAGTTCCGCCCGATCTTCCTGGTGCTCACGTTCTGCGGCTACGGCGTCGTGTACTCGTGGTATCTCTGCAACTGGGTGCTGGCCAAGGACGATGGCACACCCGAGATGCGTGAAGTGTCGATCCCGATCCGCGAAGGCGCTGAGGGCTTCTTGCGCATCCAGTACACGGCCATCTCGCGCATCGCCGTGGGCATTGCGGCCTTGATCTTCTTCAGCTACGCGCTGCGTCCGTCAAGTTCCCTCGCGTCGGGCGTGGAGAAGTTGGGCAACATCACGCTGGGATTCTTGGGCTCGGTGTCCTTCGTCATCGGCGCGTTGTGCTCGGCGGCGGCCGGCTACATCAGCATGTGGGTGTCGGCGCAGTCCAACATCCGCGTGGCCAGTGCTGCTCGTCGCTCGTACGGTGAGGCCCTGCTCGTGTGCTTCCGCGGTGGCGCGTTCTCGGCTGTGCTGGACATCACCCTTTGTGTCGCCGGTGTTAGCATCTTGTACGTTGTGCTGTACATGATGTTCTCGTCGTCGGTCAAGCCTACGGACATCCCGATGCTCATGGTTGGCTACGGCTTTGGTGCGTCGTTCGTCGCGCTGTTCATGCAATTGGGCGGCGGCATCTACACCAAGGCCGCAGATGTCGGCGCCGATCTTGTTGGCAAAGTCGAAGTCGGCATCCCAGAAGATGATCCTCGCAACCCGGCCGTGATCGCCGACCTCGTGGGTGACATGGTGGGCGACTGCGTTGGCAGCTCGGCAGATGTGTTTGAGAGTGTGGCGGCCGAGATCATTGGCGCCATGATCCTCGGTGGCACGCTGGCCAAGGAAGCCAACATGCAGTATCCGATCGCGTTCGTCTTCTTCCCAATCGTTGTCCACGCGTTTGACATTGTCGTCAGCAGCATTGGCATCATGATGGTCACGTCACCAAGCGAAGCCGAGTCGTCGCGCGCGAATCACAACCCAATGGGCACGCTCCAGACTGGCTACAACGTCTCGCTGGGCCTGGCGCTGCTGGCGTTTGCGTTTACGACGCGGTGGCTGCTCTACGTTGAGTCAGCGCCCAACGCGTGGTTCCATTACTTCCTCTGTGGCGTGGTTGGCATGCTCACGGCCTACGTGTTTGTCAAGTCGACGCAGTACTACACTGACTATGCGTATTATCCTGTGCGCAGCATTGCCAAGGCGAGTACTACTGGCCATGGCACGAACATTATCACTGGTGTGGCCGTGGGCATGAAGTCGACCGTCGTGCCAACGTTGATGGTGAGCATGTCGGTGATCGCGGCATATCACTTGGGCGCGACGTCTGGTGTCGGCGGTGTCTCGAGCAAGCGCAACGCTGGTCTGTTCGGCACTGCCGTGGCGACTATGGGCATGCTGTCGTCGGCCGTGTTTGTCTTGGCCATGAACAACTACGGTCCGATCGCGGACAACGCTGGTGGTATCGCGGAAATGAGTAGCCAGCCAGAATACGTGCGTGACGCCACCGACAAGCTCGATGCCGCCGGAAACGTCACCAAAGCCATCACCAAGGGCTACTCGATCGGCTCTGCAGCTCTTGCGTGCTTTGTGCTGTTCGGTGCCTTTATGGATGAATTCTCGGAGTTTGCTGGTGTGCCTTTCAAGACGGTCGATATTGCTACGGTGGAAGTCATGGTTGGTGGCTTGTTGGGCACCATGATGGTGTTCTTCTTCACGGGTCTCGCCGTGGCAGCCGTCGGTGACACTGCGAGTGAAGTGGTGAACGAAGTCCGAAGACAATTTGAAATGTACCCGGGCATTATGGAATACAAGCAAAAGCCAGACTACCGTACGTGCGTCGCCCTTGTGACCAAGGCTGCACTCAAGCAGATGCGAATGCCTGGATTGCTGGCCGTCTTGATGCCTGTGTCCGTGGGTCTCATCTTCCGTGTGGTACGTGCTACTTCATGATGATGTCCGTGCATGGTGTGCTCATAGTAACTTATTCATTGTTTTGACAATTCAGGTCGGTTCATACCAAGACAAGCCGCTACTGGGCGCCGAAGCGTTGGCTGGATACTTGATGTTCGGCACAGTATCGGGCATTATGATGGCTCTCTTCCTCGACAACGTTGGTGGCGCCTGGGACAACGCGAAGAAGTACGTGGAACTGGGCAACTTCGGTGGCAAGGGAAGCGAAGCACATAAGGCTGCTGTTACTGGCGACACCGTCGGCGACCCGTTCAAAGATACCGCTGGTCCAGCGTTGCACGTTGTGATCAAGCTGCTGTCTACGACTGTGCTGGTCTTTGGACCGCTTTTTGTGACGCGCGTCGAGGCGTAGACAGCCGCAGCATCTGCCATGTACGAACAGTATGCTTGATGCGCACAGTATTCTTGATTGGTTTTCATTGTTGAAGAGCTGCAACGGTGAGGGAAGATTGCATGTTGTTCGGAAACACTATTCCCTCTTTCTTCTTCTCGATATCATGATGGGGAGTCACAAACGAGGTATAGCGGGCCTGGCGAATCGCATCGCCAGTGGCGATGATTGCATCCTTATGAGTAGGGCTTTTCAGAAGGACGCACCCGCAACTAGGACTTGTCGATTGGTTCTGCTGCGTCTGAGTGTTCTAGTTGTGGTTGAATCGCCACAATACTCGATCCCTTGCTATAGTGGCTGCTGATGTGAGCCGTGCTGTTGGTGCAGTCGGCACTTCCTGCATTTCCATCCTGCGGTGCGGATTGCCGGGTCACAACTCGAACTGCTAGCTTCATTCGGATTCCTACATCGGATCCACTTCTGCTGGTTGAGTAATCTGACATGCGCGCCACTGCCCCAAGTCGATGGAACTTGGGAATGTGCATGAAGCACATCAACGACGTGCAGAACAGCAAAATGAACGCAAAAATCAAGTAGTGCGACTGCGCCGACATCGGGATGTAGCTCACTGGAATGGCCAGGTGTTGGCAAACAGCGAATCGGTGTGTAATCTCGTGACGTCGCCACGATTAAGCCACTAAAGTGATCTGAAGAGATATTGAAATGCAGAAGGCATTAAATATACCACCTGGCGATGATGGTTATGATATAATGAAACATTAGAGGTAGCTTTAGCCGCACCTGACTAGCGGCAAGGTCACCTCCAGGGGACTATCGTGGGGGCTAGTCCAACTTCCAACAACCGCCAACGTCATGAAGCTGTGCGTTTGTGGTGAAGACTCTCTCGAAGACATGGAGAAACGAGGCACACTTAAGCAACAATTTCGGATTGGTGCTGGTGGGCTTGAATAACCGGTCGTGTTTATGGTAAATAAATAGATAGCGGGAAACGTGGGTTTTGCAGTGCTCTCAATGACTTACCCTTAAGCACAGCTGCGTTGCTCAAGACTACGGAGGGCATGCGCAATGGGACTCGGTGAGTTAGGTCTCGCAAGTATTTCAGCGTCACTGTGGTGGCGAGTTGCCGCAGTGTCTGTGGCTTCGGCATTTGCAGCGCTTGAATGATGACGGTTGCACCCGAAACGAGATCCAGCGAAAACAGCATGGCCATGCACGGCGCTGCGTGCTGTTGCTGCTGTGGGCGCGCAGGAATAAACAGACTTTGCGACCTGTTTGGTTCGAGCTTCATCACACAGCTCATGTAAGCTGTGCGTTCGGTGCTTGACACCTATAGGATACAGTTTAAGCATTTTCGTGGCATTCATCAATCGCATTCCGACATGTGCGTCCATCTTACCATCACGAGGCGTACGTCGTAGTCGACAAGGTTGAAATGACGCAAGGACGCGTACTTGTCCAGAAATCCACGCAGAAAGCACTCGACATCGAGGACGCGCTGCTGCTCACACTTACACGGATTATCAGCACTGATGCGCTTTTCACACTCATCCGCCCACCTTACCTTGACCGTCAGTGGACATGGTTTGTGGGTGGCCTCGCGACGTTTAATAGCGCATTGTTGGAACACGATGGGGAATTCTGGCGAGCTGTAGTACTTGGCTGTGGCAACACCCAGTGTCAGTGAATGCTCAACCACACCACAAGAACTCGTGCTGCAGCCAATGTGTCCATACAAAAGTTGATTGACGTCATGAATTGCGTCGTAACGCGAGTCTGTCGTGTGGACAGGAACGCCACCGTAACGCTGGCTCCGGTCACCAGCACCAAACCATGCACACCAGGTACAAATGGCTCTGTCAGTGTCGCTGGTGCAGGTTCAGGTGACGCGAACGGCACGCTGATCTGGCAGCGCAGAAACGACACACAGTCACAATCCATGCGCGCCTGGAAGTGCGGCGACGGCGTGATGACCAAATGGAACACTTGGCTCATTTCTTGGCTTGCGATCGACCGCTCGGTCATGATGGCAACAACAAGCTCATCATCCAGACTCTGCAGCAACCTCAATCCCGACCCGACTGAAGAGTCAACAATCAACAAACACTACTGTAAGCGACGACCATGCAGACAACAGATCAGCATAATCGACCGCACCATCAGCCAGTGCCATGGCCAGATCCGCATCAGCGGCAGTCTCGGTTGGGCCGATAACGAGGCGAAACACGGGCTCTCGATCGAGCAGCAGCGCTGCCACAGGCGCCGACTCGTCCACGCGGAAGGTCTTCCACTGCACTTCACAGCACTGCTCCCACCAAGAGTAATACACTGACACCACGGCGCGCATTAGTCCATCAGTGGCGGCGAATCCGCATGCATGACGCATGCAGCAAACACACCCAGGTGCCAGCCATCGCTCGAGAAGCCCAGCAACACGGAGCAATCCTCCCGCTTCAGCACGTCCGCGGCGCTGAACGCCCGCCTGGGCATTGCATCCAGCCAGCGCTGCGCCCCCGTGGCCTCACGCAGCGCCAGCGCACGGCACAGACTGCGGCCATTGTGCCGCTTGCTCTGCGTCATGGCCATCCCCGCACTCTGCCACGGCCATCAATGGGCAAACCAATTCACAGAAGGCGGTGGAAACAGGTGGTCGGAGCACATTACACGACCAAGAGCGAAAGCAAAGGCAACGCACGGCTCTAGGTAGGAGACGTTCGCACGCGTGTGTGTGTGTGTTGCTTTGCTTTGGATGGTTGGATTGTGGAATCCGTGAGGAGAAACATTTGTATTGATTCAGTCGGCTGTGTTTGTGGACTCTTCGTTTAATGGACGAACGAGCGTGATGCTAGATCGCTTGCTCCCTCGGCCATTGCTCTGGACTGTGTGGACGACGATCTGATTGGTGGCGTAGTTGGTCACGTTGGTGCTTTCTGAGTCGCCATCTTGGCGTGCTGATTGAGCCGAGCGCTTCACCGCAATTGATCTCGTTCTGTTCTTGTCACTTCCAGTGCCACTGGTCGAGTAATCCGACTGTCGAGCCACGGCCCCGAGGCGAAGGAACTTGGGAATCAGCATCAAGCCCATGATCAACGACGTGCAGAACAGCAAGATGAATGCGAAAATCAAGTAGTGCGACTGCGCCGACATCGGGATGTAGCTCACAGGAATGGCCAGGGTGCTGGCAAATAGCACCACAAGCGCTGAGCCAAAGATCCAAATGGACTCCTGGAAGTCAGCCGACACTTTGCGGATGAGGAACGACAAGTAGAGCCCCATGAAGAGCACAATCGTCTTCCAGAACATGAGCAGCGCCGTGAAGATGAAGCTGCTGGACTTGCACGAGATGCGCTCAACGGTGCCGTCGAATTCTGTCGCAGACACCACGTCGATGTGGGGAACTGGGAAGTCAGCAGCGAACCAGGAGCCAATGATCAGAATGTCGACGATGGCGAGCACGACGAACACTTTGAGCATCATGGTTGTTGTCACGGTGACACGCTTCATGGCGCTGCGCATGAAGACGCGATAAACGCGGAAGGATTTGACGACCAAGGCACAGAAGATCGTCGTGAACCCGACCGAGATCAGAACTGGTCGAGCACCACACAGTGCGTATGTCGGTTTGCCAGCGTACACAATGGCAGCAGCGCACATGATGATACCACCTACGATCATGAGCTCCAGCAGCTCAAACTGCGAGCGTTTGATGATTGGCGCCATGCGATGCCAGTAGACGAGAACCATGGCTGTGGCAAAAGTGACCGTCAGGATGATAGCAAAGATCACCACAACCACGAATCCCGACGAAGAGAATGGCATATACTCGCAGTCGATCTTGACATTTGGTGGCAAGTGCGCCCCATCTTGGCATTCCAGGGATCGCGATGGATCGGAATGGTTGGGTAACAGCCAGAAGAATTTGACACTGCGCGTGGCGTCGCTCTCACACGACGACACAGAGTACGAATAGAAGCTCGCGTCGCATTCCGGTTTGCTAGACGTCCACGTCGACCAGCGTCGAGGATCTTCCAGCAGCCACTCACACGAGCGACTCGTGTTCAGAGGCTGTGGTAGCTGACTCACACCACCATCGCAGTTGTACGGCATCGAAGGGTTTTCTGGATCCGGTTGCACCCATGCGAACGAAATTGTGCGGTAGTCGCTTCCGTTGTCGCATCCTTTGATCGTGTGTACCACGTGCGTGTCCAGTTTGCACACTGGCATGCGATCCAACCACAACTTCCATACCTCGTAGTTGTCGCGCACCCACCTGCACGCTGCCGAAAAATATGGATCCACGTCATTCGTGAATTGCAGGTACAGGTTAAGCAGGCTGTTCAATTGCAGATCCGACAACGAGAACCTCGACACGAGCTGTCCCACGGGCTGATTGTTCTGCAACAACGACGCGGCATACTTTTGCAACGTCGACGTCGGGAAGTCGACGTTGATCGGGTTGGTCGTCGCATTGCCGTATCCGTTCTCACCATACGAGCCCGTGGCCAGGACGACTCGCTCCGGTGTGGCGCGTGGCAAGAAGACGCGCTCGAAAAGACCTGGATTGAGGAAATGGAACAGGTCGGGCTCGTAGTGGTAGAAGAGCACGGGCTTCCGTTGGGCCTGCATGTCCAGCGCAAACGCACTGGCGCTGGTGTAGCCGAGGAAGCAGAAGTACGCCGGAAAACCGATGTTGGACAGCGTGGCTTGCAAATATCCTGGATCAAAGTAGTCGTACATCATGGCCACGACCAGGCACTGCTTGCCGCTCTTTTCGCGTTTGGTGCACGCGTCCGACTTGGAGCAGTTGTTCAGACAGCCGTAGCTGCCATCCTTGCACACGACCTCGGTCGGTGGGAAGTACGCCGAGTTGTTGATGATGGACGACACAGGGAACGCGCTGATGAGCTCATCGTTGGTGGTGTAGTCCTCCCAGAAGTCCGCGTAGAACGTGGTCTTGAAGGGACCCTTCTTGTTGGTGCCGTTCTTGATGAGATCGATGGACGTGTAGAGACCGGATCGACCGCTGTAGCCGAGCGCGCCAGCTTTGTACGATTCGTTCGAGTACACAGCCAGTGTCTCTTCGATTCCGGCAATCCACACTTCCAGTGTCAAGTGCGACGGCGTGCATCGACCAGACTGTACGGACGACATGCGCTGTGTCATGCTGGTCGTGTCTGTGGCCATGAGCATCGACACTGGATATCCATACTGCAGAGTGAAGCGACATGAGCACTCGATCACACTTTTTGATGGATCAGTCAGCCTTAGTGGAAACAACGTACCACTTCTGAAGCGATGATTGCGAATACGGTCGTTGTCAATGACTGCGAGTTCCATCCGCTGAGCTCCAGCACCAACGAGTTGTTGACAACGCCCATCGAGTACGAGTTGTCACTGGCGTTAGCCGCTGCGGAGGAGTTTACGCCGTACACGACCGATCCCAGCTGCATATCGCTGACGCACTGACCGTAAGCGTTGGGATCGCGTGTCCGCTCGTCTTCCACCTAAGATGTGCGTTAGACGGAGACGGGTCTGTTGGTGGGAAGCTAGAGCTGCAACACCGTACCTGATAGCGCGGGAACTTGAGCGCACGTCGTAGGTAGGGATTGACTAGATGTCCAACACCACCGTCGCGTTCGGTAGCCGAGACACCGAGTTGTGCTTCCATGCTCTTGACCCACTCATCGGTCAGGCATGTACCGAGAAAGTGGTTGGGAGCAAATGCCGCTGAGCAATGCTGCGTCGTAGCGCAAGATTGGTGATCGGACTACGCGTGACAAAAGCGAACAGCTTACCTCAATGATGGTGGCTCCATGCAATACAGCCGCAAGCCACACCGTGACCCATCTCCACGCCATTGCAAGCAGGAAAGACTTTCAGAGCGCTCTCCCGACGTTTGCGCTTTCCTCCGTCGTCTCAGCGTCGATCGACGCGCAAAATGCAGTGCTCAGTCTAGCCTTCAGACGTCGCTTCCACAAAAAGATGTTGGTCGTTGGCAAAAATTTCTCTCGCTCGCAGCGTAAAGGGGGCGGGTTTCTCCCATTACCTCCAATGAACGCACAAGCGGGTGATTTGCTCTCGTCTCTGCCTTCTGCCGAAGTTTCATAAGCCTTAGCTAAAAACGCCACTGAGATATTTCCTTCGACCCTAGTTCTTACCTGCTTTCCAATCCCGGAGCTGCCGAGACTGAAGAGTCTTCACCCATGCGCGTTTAGTCTCACGCTGTTATTATTGAGCGCTTCACTCCTTGGGTTGTGAGGTCGATCGACTGGCCTTGGTGCTGCAGATATTTGGGGATTGGACTGGTCAACACTTTCGCGCCACCTCATCCACCTCCAAAAACAAAAAAATAAAATTCCACCTGGAGCGACCTCAATTGGTCATTGCGCTGAGCAATCAGGCACGAGGTATCATCGTGCCGTCTTAATATAGATCTCGCCCCTAAGATGGAATGACGGTATGCCAGGCGTCGTTGTGTGTTCTGGCTGATGTAGGCCTCGGATTCAACTGAGCAACTGAAATCCTCCCAATCAGCACCAACGCCAATGTTGTAAGTTTCACGAACGACATCAAACTGAGCGGCTTACAACACGACTTTTGACCAATCACGTTAAAGAGTCCAGTTACCACAATGAAAAATTTCAGGGAGATCTGCCACTGACGTGGTGCAAATCCACTGCCAGAAATTATATTTCGAGGGAAACAAAGACACCGAGATTGGTGGGCTCGCTTTCGAGGTACGAGAGCTCTCGCCGCTGGACTTTGCGATAAGCGCCGATCCAAACAGCCATGTCGAGGCCCTGAAAAGCTCTCCGCAGCTCTTCCATGCCCTTGTTGAAGTCCTTGATTGGGGCTTGTGCTCTGGCGTTCTTCACTGCCCCCAATACCATCTCTATCGGTCGGAGCTCTGGGTGGTAGGGTGGTGTAAACCGCAAAAGAGTTTTTATGCTCGCTCATTCCATCTCCCGAGGGCAAGATCAATACCAACATGCTCTTTGAAACACGCCGTCGTCGATGGCACAGTTTTTCGTTCTTCCGGTAGCGTGCGAGCACAGATCCCGCAACGCTTGCGTTCTAAAACACAATCACACAACACTCCTTTGTTGACGGGTTGTGTTTTTCCCGCGGGTACGCTCAACGTACTCGCCCGAGGTTACACGCCAGCGTACCCTTCCTTCAACGCTGAACGAGGAAGCCCTCGCCTTGACCCGACGGCATCAGCATGGCCGGCGGCCGACGCGATCCGGCGGCCAAGGGCGACAACGACGGCGACGCCAAGCAAGCGCCGACGTCCCCGAAAGCCAAGAACACTGTACCTCCACCTGCAAGTCCACGCAGCAAGGCCGGCTCGAATGCGGCGCCGCCGCCGGCCGACGCCAAGCCCCGCCGCGACAGCGATGGCCTCTCGGACCACTCGAGCAATGCGTCGTCGCCCTCGCACCGCAACCAGCCGCACCGCCCGCGCTTCGACTCAAGCGCGTCGTGGGCCGACTCAACGCGCTTTGATATGGGGCGCGCGGACTCGCGCGCGTCCGAGATCTCGACCAAAGACTTGCGCCTGACCAACTTGGGGCCGGGGCGTGGCACGCGCCATCGCTCGGACTCGCGGTCGTCGCGCGCGTCCAGGACGAACCGCAACACGTTCAACCGCGGCCGCAACGCGTCGTTTGTGTCGAATTTTGGCGTCGGCAAGCCACGCAAGGACAGCAACGCGTTGTCGACGATCACGGAGAACTGGAACTTGGCGGACGACCAGTTTGGCAGCCCGTTCTCCGAGTTTGATGCACAGGAACAGCCTATTCGTGAGCAACTGCAGCGGGGTCTGGCGATCATCAACGACCACTCAAGCAAGCTGAAGGAGATTGAGGACGCCATCACGGCTGCTATGTCGGAAGTCTGGGGCTATTGGGTGAGCAGCGATTCTGGGCTGGTTGATGGCATTTGGAGATGATGTAATGAGCGAGACTGATAATGTTTTTCGTGGTCATGATGCAGGCGGATCCCATTCAGCTTTATCTGCACCCCGCAGAGCGTGTGGATGTCCAGGATTTGATCAAGACGGACAACGAACTGTTCAACAAAGTGCTGACTGTGGTTGCGGTGCTGTGCGATGAAATTTCGGAACTGAAAGTGACGGTCGAAGACAATTTTTACCCCGCGTTGATCATGTTTGGTCAAGCACGGCACGGCGAAGAAGGCGAAGTGAAAGCTGGCGAAGATGAAGTCCACATTGGCCGTATGCTGCCGTTTTTCCAGGATGTCTCGAACTTTGTGGACCGCTGCAATGCCATCACCATCAACATGCTGCATCAGTTGGCCAGCTTGTACCAGAGCTTCCAAAAGCTTTGGAAGTCGACGTTCAAGATGGTACATCTGCACCCAGTCTTTGATGCATTGGCCAGTCTGCTGGAAGTGATGATTACGATCGATGCCATTGTCATTGACAATCCAAACATCGTGACTTCGTGGGACAAATACAAACGCATGATGCAATTTGTGCGTACCGATCCAGCGCGCTACAATGTGACGGTTGAGAAAGTGAAGCAGTTTGAACGTTTGCTGGTGAGTTTGGATCAGACAATCATGAGTGCCCAAGTGTTCCAGACGTGCATTGAACAAGATTTTGAAGTGTTTGCGTCGGGAGACCCTATGGATGACCAAGATGATGACGACGAAGACAAAAGTGGGCGTGCATCCAGTGAACAAGAATCGCGAATTGATATTCGGACAAATCGTGTATTCATGGAAGAGTTCTTGCACTGTATCAGCGCTCGGCTAGCTCAAACGGAGGGTGCGCTGAACTCCTCCACAGAAACGTTTGAGCGAAGCAATTTGATTGGGACTGCAGGCCTCTACGTGCTGCATCGACGATTATTGCCAACAAATGTCGCCCCAGACCCGAGCATTTACAAGAGACTTTGGGAAACTCAGCTGAAAGCTCCTTCGATCACGGTCTGTGGCAAGATCATGTGGTATATGCCAGACTTTTTGCTCAAATACGCTCCATTGGCGTCGAAGAAGTTGCATCCTACAGACATTGTTCAATTTCGCCGAGAGTATTTGCAAACAATGGACGAAGCATTCCCAAACGACGTCGCAGCAGCCAAGATGGAACTCAACGCATGGCTTGTGCGAATGGAATCGTTCTTTCAGCCAACAACTCGAGGCATGGGTGATACATCGCGCACTCTTAGTATTCGCGGCAACTTGCTCCTCAAGGGATTGATTCTGGCAAAGCGAGTTCAGATCATGATGCACACGCTGGTGAATCTGCATTTGTCTCTCAACATCCCGATGCCAAAACGTGTGGTGCGTCCTCTCTACACATGCATTGAAATCTTGAAAGCTGTCGAGTTCATGTTTGCGCGGAAAAATCCAATCGTTGCCGAGTCGACCGCACTGTTGCTGCGACAGGTCGCGCATTCATTGTTTTCGTTCTTCCGACCAGTGAAGGCAAAATTGGAAGCCAGTAAGCGGTTTGATGATACCAAGTTGGACGTGCTGGCTGCAGTCACCGTGATCGAAGATATTCTGCACAGTGGTGAGTCGTTTTCATACACGCGTATCACCATTTTGGATCTTGCGTCCCAGATTGCTCTCGTCTCCGGAGAAGCTGGTGGAGGCGCACCGGGTGACTCTAGCCCAGGCAATGGGAAGAACGCCGACGAACCAATCAAGCTGATCTGGAAGTTAAGACTGCTGAGTGATTTCCAGCGCAAGATTCGGGAGGCTTGTGACTGTTCTTTCTTCTATTGGAGCCGCGAACTCTTGCATCCGTTCATCCAAGATTTGTACGGATTGCCTGAACAAGCCAATCGTATTCAGTACATCGTCAGCGGCTTCCTCGACGCACTGCGTTTGCTGCGTGGTGCTCAGCATGAAGAAAACAACGCTTCTTATATCACTGCGTATGCCGACTTCATCGACTCGGTCATCGAAGAGGAAATCGTCACCAACCTTTGTATGGACGTCGAAAATGATCTTCGCCTGCATATCCACTCAGTTCACTTGGACCATCTCGATGCACCGAACCCAAAGAGTGCTGATTTCAAGGTGTTGCAGTACTACCTGGACCTTCGACCAATTCGATTGCACGGGAAGACAATGGACCTTCGACAGCGTGTGACGCATTACTTGGAAAGCACGTTCTACAACCTCACGACGGTCGCATTGCATGATTGGAAGACATACGGTGAAATGCGCAACTTGGCAAACGACAAGTATGGACTCAGTCTGGCTGACAACCACCTCCCAATGGGTTCGCTTGACCAGGGCCTTGATGTCCTTCAGATCATGCGCAACATTCAAATTTTTGTGGCACGCTACAACTACAATCTCAACCAGCAGTTCTTTTTGGAGCGCCGCAGTGATAAAGGATCACGACATCTCAACTCGATCAATATTCACTCGATCGCAAGCTCTATTCGGACTCATGGCATGGGTATTATGAACACAACCGTCAACTTCACGTATCAGTTCCTCACCAAGAAGTTCGACATCTTTTCGCAGTTTTTGTTCGATGAATACATCAAGAGTTATCTGCAACGCGAGAAACGATGGTACAAGAAGCATCGCGACGACAAAGAAGTGGACAACAAGTATCCATACGACCGAGCATTCCAATTCAACAAGGATATTCGCAAACTTGGTGTCTCAGACTCTGGAAAAACATTCTTGGACCAGTTCCGAATGCTGATCACAGAAATTGGTAATGCTTTGGGTTACGTGCGCATGGTTCGTTCTGCAGGCATGAACTACTGCAGTAATGCAATCAAGTTCGTCCCAGATCTCAACCATTCGCATTTCAAGTTTGAAGATTACGCAGGTGAAGGCGCGCCGGAAGAGAAGGATCCTGAAACTGGCGAAGTTTTAGAGCCTGAGGTGATTGGAGCAAAACTGTCCAAGGAGACCGTTGTTGCTGCGTGCAACCTCGACTCAGTAATCTCCACTCTGGCCAAGAACTTCTCAGAAAATAACGACTATTTCAAGGTCCTGGTTAAGGTCTTCCAAGATGTGGCAACGAGCGACGAGCAGAAGCATTTGGTGAACTTCTACCACATCTTACCTGCACTGACAATCAATTTCATTGAGACGACTGTTCAAGCGAAGGATCTCATGTACAAGAACACTCGCCGCCGCGAATCATACTTTTCGGACGACGGTTTTGCAATTGGCGTTGCCTACATTCTAGCGATGCTGAACCAAGGAGATGTGAGATTTGATGAATTCGACGTCAAGAGGAATATCCCGCTGACTAGTGCTGTTTGTTCTATCTCCAGGCCTTCGACGCGCTTCACTGGTTCGAGGAGGTCGTTCGCAAATACAAGGCCGAGGAAGAAGCGCATCTGGTGAGAAATGCTCAACCCTGCCGGGAGTTGATATGATGGCTGACAAATATGAATATTTGTGTGAGTACAGCAAAAACAAGCTGAGCGCGATGCACGTAAGGCTGAACAGGCCCTCAAGAAGCAGAAAGAGACCACAGCCGAGCTCATCGACGACGAAGAAGAAGTGCACACGCTGCAGATGACTGCGAAGCGCATCGAGCTCCACCGACGTGAGTTCGATCTGCTTGACTGGTCACTCAACGGAGCTCGCATTTTCTTCAAAGATTAGACGACAGACAGCACTCGCTCGTGACGCTCGACGTGCTCATTCTTTTTTGCTTCGACTGTGCCATGTAGCACAACCAAAACCCGGTGTCTCTCTTTGTCCACCATAAATTGCAGCAACCAACATGTATGTGTTCAACTCACGATATTCAGAACATTCATTGTTCGTTGTCTATTGTTCCTACATTCGCATCGCCCGCATCCACCAACGCGAACGATTCGCCGAATACTTTGCGCGACAGTGCGCCACCTCCGTCGCTCCTTTACATTCTCTGCTGCCTAGTGGTTCACTGACGCTTCTTGTCATACGCGTTGCGCTTGGACGACTTGGCCGATTCCTGCAGCATGCGAAGCACCCAGAAGATCTGCAGCCACCACCATCACCATGAGAAACCCAACCAATACGCACCCACTGCAGTGCACCACTCATGCTCTATTTTATTCCTCACCACGACTAGGATGTGCACGGCAATGAGCCCTACGACGAGCGTGTTGACGCCGACGCCGACGTTCGGGATGAGCTCCATCTCTTCTTCACGTGTTGCGTTCTTTTGTGCTTCCCACACACCTTAAGTGGTGTGGTGGGGTGGGGGGGGGGGGGGCATTATTCTCACACGTCGCAGGTTGTATTCTGATTGGTCCGTCTACATCTCTTTCGACCAATCACCTCGCGGCATTGGGTCTCGACGCCCTAATGCTGCGCGCAAATGCTGCATGGAGGTGATGTCGTCCATGGCCGAGGCCGCAGCGCCGCGTTGCTGGTTGCGCTGTTGCCAGTACATGACGCCCACCGCACACAGCAGCATGAGCGGTGCACGGATCCAGCCCACATCGAAGCTCGAATACGGTGGCGACAGCAGGGAGTCGTAAAAGTCCCAGCGCAGTCCGTCCGTGGACGTGTGCACCAAAGTGATCAACGCGAACTGGTTGGCGCTGAGGTCGCGCGCCACGTTGAGGCTGACGAAGCGGTCGTGCGCGCTCTCGTTTTGACGCAATGCCATGGCCGTGAAGGCGATCGACTTGGCTGCCAGCAGCAGTGGCTGCTGCGCGTTCGCGGCGGACGTGTCGAACAGCTGGATGGTGGCTTTGGTCGCCACGAGGAGATATCCGGGCAATGTGCGCATGCTCTCGATGGCCATCGGTGGACGTGCCGGCACATGCATCTGCGGCGTCAGCTGCGTCGTCAGAATGCATTCCGTGCGTGCTTCGCCGACTTCCTCGTACTCGCCATCGGCGCGACGACGCGTGGTCGCATGACGCTGGAGATGGAAGACAAACACGCGGCCATCAGCCGTGCCGGCATAGAGCTGGTTATTGCGCCAGGAATCGCGCGCCACGCGTGTAATAGCAACGGCTGACCCTTGACATGCTACGGGTAGTGTGCGGGCCTCCAGCGCCTGCATGAAGTACACGCTGTTACGCACAACGAGGGCCAGGAGGCCGAGCGTCAACGGCTCCATTTGCTGGATCTGACCGAAAGCGAAGTCGCTCACGTTAATCAGGTCACCACTGGAGCCGTCGTAGATCGAGACCATGCCGTAGGAGTCGGCCACCACTACGCGGATGACCTGGTGATGCTGTAGCACGGCGATCTTGGCGAGCGGACCGGCTCCACCCTGGCTGACAAGTCCACGGCGCGGTATAGGCTGGAGAGCAATGAGATCGAAATCCATGTGCATATGTTGTCCTTGTGGTGCCGCTGTGTTGGTGCGAACACGTTGCCACTCCGTCAACGGGCCGGTATCCATTGCACAGACCGTGTCTCCAGGTAGCAGTCCACCCCGCGCATGTGGTACTGCAAACGTGCACTCAGCACGATCTGTCTGACGATATCGTCTCACTTCACCCACGATGGTGCGCCGGCCTAGTTGCACTCGGAGCTTGTACCACGCCACCTCGCCAGTTTTGGTGACAAATGCCATCACGACAGTGCGATCAGCACTAATGACCATATCCACAATGTCCGTCAGCTGAACGTTGAACTGCCACAATAGTGCGTGCGTGGCTGGATGGTAGAACTCGAGCAATCCCGTGCGTTTGTTGAGCCGATACACGAGTTGTGCAAACGAGAGTGTGCTGCCACCAGCGTAGCGGAAATGATTCGCGTTCTTCTTGGCCACAATTGTTCCAAACGGCTTCACTGAGAGCATGTCCACGACATAGTTGTCAATTGAATGCTCTCCGAAGTTCCAGCTGCCATGGAATGCAAACCAGTCGGTGAGCGCCTGTGAGCGCGTGTTTGGGATCAGCTTGGGTCTTGAGCGCGCAGGCGGCGCTGGCGTTGGATAGCTGTCTCTGCTCACATTCCCAGCATCCTGGCCCAACTGGGATCGCAATATGTCAGCATATTGCGCCAATACCGCTGCTTTCCTTCGCAACAGCGCCTGGTGCTCCTCGAGTGCTTGAATCTCAGCTTCCACCGCGCCAGCCACAAGCCACTCGCTGGCCGGATCTTTAACGTGCCCGGTGGGCACGATGTTGTTGGATTCGCCCAAGCCGGTGGCTTGGACATGACCCGTAATCAACACCCACACAAGCGCAGACGCGATCATCCATGCGCCACGGCGGTCGCATCGCAGCACACACTCGACATCCATCGCGAACCAAGATCACGATTCGTGATCGTCCTGCGCTGCAGCGTTCTGCGTGTGAACGGTCGCGGCTAGCGCGGCGGCCACCGGAGGACCTCACTCAGTGGGCCGATGCGGTTCCAGGAAATATTGCGCCATTCATCTCATCCACCCACCCACTCATGTCACGCACACACAAACCGATCCAGGTCCTGGTCATCAAGCGCAAGGAAAGCTGGCGCATCAACAAGCCCAGCCATGATCCAAACAGACAGTGCAGGGTGTGACTGCAGGAACATGAAAAACGAGGCAATGTCAAGATCGAGGCTTCGTTGAATACCAGTTGTAGGTCAATTTACTCATTTCCATTGCAAGAACACTGCGAAAACATACACACGCACGCATGTATCTGTCAGCGACCACCAATATGCGACCACCTCGACTACCACCGGGAGGCTGCAGCTTCAGGCAATGTCCGTCCGCTTCTTCCACATTGTCCGACGCGACCCGTCGCACGTTGAAGTGGGTGCTTCATCCGCCCGTTCCTCGCGCTGATTGGCTGTTTCCCACGGAATGAGCCAATCAGCGGACGCTGTCTAGCTTCGAGGCTGGTCATCTGATTGGAACGAGACCTCAGAAATTGGGCTATAGCGAGGAAGCAACATGAGGAAGGAAGGTGAAACTGGACGCAATGGAGCGATTGATTGCGCTGCCTGGAGGATGGTAAGTGATCAGTGGTCGCGATCACAGAAGCTCATAGTCACTGAAGGAAAGGTAGGGCACGGGATGCACTTGGGCCCTTCAAAGTTGAAGTCAACTCTGTCTTCTCAGCAGCAATTGCCACGGTGAGGCACGAACGGAGGCTGGACCAAACCACTGCCAGTTGCCAACTTGCTGCCGTGTGTGAGAGCGCCAACCTACTGGTTTGGGGGGCTTGCGGCGCTGCCGTCTGTGCCTTCGTTTGAACCGGAGCAGTCATGGGCACGTTCCTCGTGGTGATCAAAGTGCTGGCGTCGCTGTCAGCACTCTACATGTGCTTCAGCCCAACGCCGGCGATTTATCGGATCCACAAGACAAGAAGTACCGGTCACGTGTCCATCATCCCACTGGTGGCACTGTGGGGATGCAACCATATCTGGTGAGTGTGCCACGCCCTGGCATGACGATGTGAATGGATGCCCAACTCATGTGCTGTGTGCATGACTAGGATGCTGTATGGTTACGTCACTGACGACCTGTTCCCGCTGCTGGTGACGTACGCCATTGGTGATGTGCTCTGCCTCATATTCGTTGCGGTGTATTTCCGCTGGACGACGGAACGCAAGTATGTCGCCAAAGTGTGTGCCTTCGCCTTCATCTGCAACCTCCTCCCGACTATTTATGCGGTTGTGGGCATGCAAGGCTACACGTACCAACCGAAGCACGACGTTCAGCAGATCACCGGCTTCATTGCCATTGCATCCAGTGTGATTCTCTATGCGTCGCCTTTTTCGGCCATTTCGCACGTGATCAAGACCAAGTCGAACGAATCGATCCCGATCCTCATGGTGATCGTTGGTGCTGCCAACAATACGCTGTGGATCGTCTATGGCTACCTCGTCAGCGATCTACTGCTGATCATCCCTACGTCTTTCAACGCAGTGCTCGGCGTTATTCAAATGACCCTCTACGGCTTCTACCACCCGAAGGTCCGTGGTAGTCGCATCGTCAATGGCAGTGGTGGTCCGCGCGCCGTTGTTTCTCCCAAGGATTTACTGCCGGTGTCGTACACAACTGGTACGAGGGAGGCTCCAGTTGCCCCAGCTGCCGTCATACCAACGCTGATCGAGCTGAACAAGTTGGCTCCGCCTCCAAGCACTGAAGAAGCTTCATGTGCTCCAACGACTGCCACATCGCCGGTGCTGGATTCGAGCACTGTAGCCTCCGTGACTTCACCAGCAAAGAGCAACTTCTCGGCGTTGCGATCACCGACAATTACCGCTTAGCCCCTTCAAGCATGTGAGCGCAATGTGCCGGTGTTAGATCTCTTCTAAACCTGCGTCCAACGAATGTCAACTATATATGCATTCTCTTGTATTTGGCAGACTTCAGACCTATCCACGTTCTCACGTGACCAGAATACGCGCGCGCATCGTCGCATGTGATTTGTGCTGGGCCGTGCACGTCGAGTTCTCGGCCGAGTTGGAAGTGAAGGCTAGGAGGGCGAGGTGGGACGTGCCTGTCATTGGTTACCACATCGCAGAATTACCACAAATATGGTTGTGAGAGAAGAACGTATCCATCACCACATCCCAGTTCCGCATCAGGCGCATTGTTGATGTTGTTGACCATTGCAGCTGATGGCGCTACACGCTTGCCCAGTCAATGTGATCATTTGGCATTGAGATTGCCTTGAGCAACGTCGTGAGGAGCTCCGATTCTCAGGAGCTGATTGAGTTGGTGCACTAGCTCCCCACTATCGACGTGCTCGAGGTGCTCAATTGCACGATGTCGGCGACCGTTGTTCTGGTGGTCAAGATTCTGGCATCCATTACGGCTCTCTACATGTGCTTCAGCCCTGTGCCTGCGATGCTTCGCATCTATAGGCAGCGATGTACTGGTCACATGCCTATCCTACCACTCATCGCGCAGTGGATCTACAACCACATTTGGTACGTTCCTTACCTGCACCGCTACATAGCCCGTTCATGCTGCTGACAATCGCAAACGATAACAGGATGCTCTATGGCTACACCATCCAGTCGTACTTCCCGCTCCTAGCGACCTACGTCGTAGGCACGATTCTCAGCGTTATTATCATTGGCATCTACTACACCTGCACCAAGGAGCGCTCTCAGGTCGCACGTCTAGCCTGCGGTGCATTGTGCTTCAACGTCGCAGTCGCTTTGTATACGGCCGTGGGGCCGTACTTCCAGTCATCACACCAAGTATCAACAACTGTCGGAGCGATTGCAATCTGCAGTGGGTTCTTCCTTTATGCATCGCCACTCGCGACGATCCGCGAAGTGCTACATACCAAGAGCGCTTTGTCCATTCCACTCGAGATGGTGTTAGTGGGCACACTAAGCAACGCCATATGGACGGCCTACGGCTTTCTCGTCCACGACCTTATCATCATTATTCCTACAGTCATCAACACAGCGCTCTGTCTGTTCCAGCTCCTACTGTACGTCGCGTACCACCCAGACCGCTCCAACAAGCTCGTGGTGGGGACACGTATACAGCAAAGCGTAGTGGACAGCAACGTCGTCGACATCACGATCGTGCCGCTCGAGACCCCCAAGTACGGCGAAATGGTCTCGCCGGCAGCCAGCACCAGTGCGTACGTCGCCATGGCAGTCTAGTGCGCAGCACTTCACCATAGTTCTTAGCTCTGTTTTGCGATCTAGCTCGCATGCCATCAATTATCTAATCAAACCCACCCGACACACACTTCCCATAAATCCAACGAATCGCCTGAAGGCAATGGGCTGTGACGTCTACAGCCCAAACACCCGCTGTGGATCCAGAAGGTGATTCTGTGCTGAGTTGGTCACCGATCGCAGGGCACCCGGCGCTTGGCCTATGAATGAGGCCACTTCGTTCTTGTGGCGTCTTTTTGTCGAATATAGCGGGCACTCTTTGAGCCTCGATCCGTGAATAACTTCAGACTGCGCACACAGCATGTCACTGACGCACACGTCAGACGATGGCATTTAGCTACCGCTGTCCAGCGCGTTTAAGGTAGCCAGGCGGAGCGAGGGCACTGGAAGCTTCGCTTGTACTCGACAGTCGCTGGCACGTGGCTTTGCAGATCAAGCCCCCCGCACATCGTATACCCGCGCACACGCTCAGAGAGTGGATGCCGGGGCCGGCGTCCGTCAGCAACAGTGCGACTGGGGGCGAACATGCCCGCTTGCGCCACCTTCACCTGACCACGTCGTTTTTGGCTCACCTGAAGCACCAATACAAGACACACAACCCAGTCGCGGAGATGAAGGACCTGCGCGCAAAGTTCGCCAAGGTCTCACCGGTACGCATCTACCATGATCATGTGATCCACAGCCGTCCGAGCCAACGTAGTAATCAGTACTCGAGTAACGCAACACCGAGGCAATCCAACCGCAGCCATGGACGTTCCGAGCGCGAACTTCCGCGCAAGCTCTCGATGGTGTACGACGCGATCGAAGTGGAGCAGGAAGATACTGCCACGATCTTGGACTCTGTGGACACTGCGAACGCGACGGTTGTCCAAAACCAAGAAGCGTCGATGGCGGTGCCGTCAGCACCAGCTGCCCGTATGACGTTCAAAGACGCACACGCCAAAGACGCACTGAATCATCAGTTTTCGGCTGGTCACTTCCTCGTCCACCAGCAGCGTGGCTTGTCATCGAGGCGATCCTTTCGGAACTCGAGCCAGGGCTCGATACCGTCGAACGACAACGACAGTGAGGCACCAGCCGATGATGTCCTGGACCAGCAACAGCAGGACGAGGTTTCGTATTTCTCTCAGCGGATGGGCGATCTCAACTTCAAACTTCGCCGGCAGCATGTTCTACACCCACACGGCCGTCCACGCGCTGTGTGGGATTGTCTCTTGGTCGCGCTCATCACATGTACATATTCTCGAAGTCAGCAACTCTATTGACTGTCTGTCTAACACGAGCGTGTGCACTTGTTGGTTGTTCATGTGCGTGGCAGGGATTCTGGTGTCAGTTCCGTTCGAGCTCAGTTTTTCGGAGCTCCGTCCGAACACGCGCAAGGCGATGCTCACATTTGACTTGGCCATTGACATACTCTTCGTCATCGACATCGTGCTCAAGTACGTCTGTTTACTCCTCGCACTGAGGTCTGTCACTAATATGCACTGTGCAGCTTCATGACTGCCATCGAGAGCGATGGCAAGCTCCATTTCTCATTCCGAAACATTGTGCGCCACTACGTCCGTGGCTGGTTTGTCTTCGACGTTGTGTGGACCGTGCCAATGTACATCGTGCTGGCAGTCCCGCCTTGGACGCCATGGCCCGGAATCTCTTCCCAGCTTGCTGTTACCAAACCATGGCTGTATCCGCTGTTTCGATGCGTGCGTGCCTTGCGAGTGTTCAGCTTGTTTCGAATCCGGCGGCGCCTTGAGTACTCGCTTCGTATCTCGTCCAAGGTCAGCAGTCTCGGTAGCTTCTTGTTCGTTGTCTTCGCGCTGGCGCATGTGTTCAGGTACGTCAGCGTTTCCGGTAAATATTGGTTGCATAGAGCACATCATTATGTTGTTGCTGTAGTTGTACGTTTGCATACCTGGCCTTCGGCGATGAAGAGCACTTGTCGTATGCCCTGGACTCACGCACACTGGAAGAAGACACGCCGCAGACCAAGTACATCGCTTCCTTATACTGGTCTATGATGACAATGACCACCGTTGGCTATGGTGACCGTAAGTGCCGACTTGGTCTCAATTGATACCATGATCACGGGTTGACGCAGATGTATGTATTCATCGTTCGCAGTTACCATCCGCTCGAACCTAGGACGCCTCTTCTCGATCGGAGCCATGGCTGTCGGTGGTGGTGTGTTTGCGTACGGCATCACCAATGTCGTTGCGCTGTTCCAGCAACTGTACGTCGAAGAAACCGAGCACCAACACAAGATGGACCAAGTCAACACGTTCATGCACCACCGTTCCCTCCCTCGCAAGCTCTGCGACGAAGTGCGCGCCAATTTCTTCCACCTCAAGAAGGCTGCGCACGAGAAAAAGATGCACGATCACCAGTTGTTTCAGCAAATGTCTCGCACCATCCAATCCAAAGTGGCGTCCAAATTCTGCGAAGACATGATGCCCCACCGCATGCCCTTCCTCGTCGGCTGCAGCGCTGAGTTCATCCACGAATTGTATCTCAACATGGAAGTGCGCTGCTTTTTGCCTGGCGAAGACATCATCCGTCAGGACGAGTTCGGAACCGAGCTCCATTTCCTGTTTGTCGGCCACGTCGTTGTGTTTCTCGGCCAAGTGCGAGTCGCCGCGTTTGGGCCAAACACTAGCTTTGGCGAGTTCGGCATTTTCAACCCGCGCAAGCCCCGCTTGGCCACAATTCAGGCAATGGATTTTTGCGAGACCCACTGCATGGACCGCCGTATGCTGCTTGCTGTGTTGGTGCGGCACCCATTCATGTTGTATTCCATCAAGCAGCTGGCTACATTACGCTCGAAGAAGGGACTCACGCTCCTGCACGAGAACGGTGGCAAGGGACGCACGCTCCTGCAGGGGCTGGCGGCGGTGTGGCACCTAGAAGGCTCGGTCGGGTTGTTGCCACCAGGGATGACAATGGAAGACGCGCCGCTGTTGAGCGAGCTCATGGGACCTCCACCAACGCAGCTTGGTGGTATGCGAGGGGCGTCCGTGCGAAGCAGCATTGGTATGTTTGGCCAGCAGCCTCGACGCAAATCTGTCGTGACTGCAGAATTGGACTCATCCTCGCAATGGGCACCAAGTAGCCACGTTATTAGTCAAAGTGACAACATCACCCAGCACACATCACGACGACGGAAATCCGTTGCTGAAGGCATCGACGATCTGCATCTCGGCCCGTTGAACGCGAGAATGACCGTCGTCAGTTTGCAGAAGAAGCCGTCAGATGTTGCCATGCAAATGGCCAATTCAAAGGATCCAACGCCGCCAGGAACTCCGTCGACAGCACCACACGCACCGCCATCGCTCGTCATGCCCATCCAACTGCAAGCTGCAGACCCTGCCGTCGAGCTGCACGAGGACAAACGCGTGACGGCGCTGGTCGCCGATGTGCAAGAGGTCTTGCGCAGCCAACGCGCACTCGAGATGAAGTTACAGGCGGTCATGGAGATGCTGGCAGCCAGCCATCACAACCGTGTTGAGAACGTGGTGTGAGCTTCATGGAGGAGCACGTAGGTCATCATATACGGAACTGACAACCGAGAAACAAGGTTCCCAGTCCAGAATAATGGATAAATACAGATCGCACGTATGTGCATCTACGAGTGACCGAAGAGCGGGACCTGCGGTTCCTCCTGCGCTATCTCACCACCAACCAATCGGGTGAGCCATCGGAGCAGAGATTCCTCACTCACAGCTATCGAGTCGTGGTGTAGCGACACTTTCTTGCCCTGGAAGCTGCATGCCACCAGAAATCCTAGGAACGCAACAACTTGCGTCAAGCCAAGCGCTGCCTAACAAATGAGTTTAAATACGCAAACGAACCGCTTGATGGAGATTGTTGGAGCACCGACATCCACGCTTGTCGCTTTTCAGCGCTCAGATGGTTCAAGTCCAGCCAGCAAAAAGTCAACGGGTCGCGTTGGAACGCAACGGCAAGGTTCTCCATGATCGTGAATTGCTCTGGTAAGAAGGGAAAAGCAAACCACGCACATGGTGTGAGTGTGGATAGCACAGCATGCCTTGCGACGACATCGTGACTTACGACGGACATCGCAACCATGTTTGCGGTCGTCTGGAAGGAAGATCAGTGTTCGGCGTCCACGTGCCGTCAAATAGATAGGCTTGAAAGCGTGGATAGACGGAGCGAACACCTTGGCAAGCTGTTCCAACGGCCCTGGTCCTTGAGGCACCTACGTCACAAAGCACACATTGACCAAAATCATCAGAGCACTACATCAATGCCTGCATCGACACCAGCGACTCCTCACCTGCTGCTCGGGCTTGGCATCGCCAGTTTCAGTGGAACGTGATGCCTTGTGTTGCTTATTATGAGAGTTGTTATTGTTGTCATCGGTCATGTTCGTGGGCAAGACGAAGACGACCCACGCGAGCAGAGCGAGGATGCCCAGCGCCACATACGAGACCGGGAAGAGCGAGCGACTGCGACATCATCACATCAGAAATCTTACGCATACACACGACCACGCCAAGGATACAGCACGCACCTTGCAAACGGACTGCCAAACTCTTGGTGGAAATGGAAATTCTGTCGGTGCCACCATCAAGCTGTCAGTTCCCTTCGACACTCTCAACACAGCACAGCATTCTCACCGCACCTGCTGCGACTGATAGTGCGTGTTGTATCCATAATGCTGGTGTTGCTGATGCTGTTGCTGCGTGGACGGTCCTGCGTTCCCATTCATGAGCTGGTCGTACGCTGATCCGATGCGCATGAACTCTTCCTCCGCCTTCGGGTTGCCTGGGTTCTGCATCCAGCACAGCCACAAAAATGCCAACCAGTCAATACCAAACCCACCGTATCCCCAATTCCGAATCAATCCGCTTCATCGCCGAGCAGCACCTTGTCTGGATGCCACTTGAGCGCCAACGAGCGGTACGCGCGCTTGATCTCGCTTTCGGACGCCGACCGCTTGACGCCCAGGATCTTGTACGGATCATTCGAACGCGCTGCCACCGCACCCAGCAGGCACATGCCGACCACCGCAAGAACCAACTGCTTCACCCACGGCCGCGGCATCTTTTGCATCTCGCAGCTCCGGCGCGTCTTCGTGCCACGCATTTCGCGCCAAATTAGCAATGTGCGTTGGAATTCTGGAATTCCTCACACGATTGTCGCCCAGCAGTTACGCCCACTACGGTGGTACCTAGTGTGTCACACATAACATGGATGACCAATGGCCAAAACCCGGTTCTCGCGAGACCCGTCGGGATGGAAAACCGGTAACTACCGTCCTGGCACTGAGCTTGCCAGGCTGGCACGCGCGCTTTTGGGGTTAAATTCGGAGGTGTCGGCCAGATGGCCGGACACTCGCTGGCGAAGATCGGGACGATGGCCGACCACCCCAACTCGGTGAGTTCCGACGACATGGCCGCCGGCACGCGCACACACGAAGCCCATGCGAACACTGGGGATTCAGGTGCATCCAGCAGCGACTTCAGCTGCTCCAGCGTCGACCGTTTCTTGCGGGACCACGGCTTTGACATCGACGACGGCGACCTGGTCGACCACCTCGGGTCTGTCAGCAGCCTCGGTGGCAGTCGAGATGACGCGCCCAATAATGGCGAGGATGACCGCGCAGCGCTGCATGGAGCCAGTGGCGAGCGCGTGACGCCCGAGGCTGTGCGGAGTCAGCTTGACAGGGTTGTCGCGCAGGACGACGACGTTGTGGCCGCCGTCGAGCATTTGCTGGATGGGACCCGCGCCTCTGTCGACAGTGCGCCTGGCAGCGACGTGCTGCCTGTGGAACGACGACTGGAGCTGTCCGATGCGAGCAACAGCAGCGGCAGAGAAAGCAGGCGCAGCGATGCAGTGGACGACGCTGCTGCCGACGAGCACGAGTCGCTGGACCGGTCGATGCTGTTGGGAGCCGCGTCGACGGCCGTGTCGAGCAACTCATCGACCGCGACCAACGAAAAGACGGCGCAGCAGCCCACACGACCAGCTCACCATTCGCCAGGGCGGGTGTCGCCATCAACGGCGAGGTTGCAGCGGCGCAAGTCGAGTGATAGCTCGTCCATGCGAGTGCACGACCTTGAACTGAACGATGCGTTGGGCGTGACAGCGGTGGCTGTCGAGTCAGCGCGCTCTTCTGATGGCAGCGAACGCGTGCGTACATCGTTAAAAGAAATGCTGCGAGCAACAGAGGAAGAAGAAAAACTGCAAGACATCGATGTGCTGCATCGCCGATCTCGGTCCCCGCCCTGGCAAGAAACACCAGCAGCACTGTCCAGTCCAAGCGCTCTATCAGTAGTGACGTCGGAAGACAGCCGCACACACAAGAAGGAGGAAGAGTGGAGCGAGCTCAATGATCTGCTGCGTAAACATGCGCTGCCAACTGTGCAGTTCACAAGGGCGATCAACGGCGGCGTCACGCCTGACCGGCAGTCGCTTTTCGCGACAGTGCACGACCTCGTCCTATTGGTGACGAGAAAGGATCAGGTGCGTGCATCTTGATGGCTTCGACTGTCGGCTTTAACACATCGAAGTGGACTGATGCCCGAACGATCGGTTTCAGATTATCCAGGATCTAGTGGTAGACTCGAATCAAAGCTCCAAACAACAGAGTCGTCTGCAGGGAAGCCTCCAATCGAGCGAGAAAAAAGTCGAGGAAAGCGTCAAGGCGTTTGATGAGTCACAGCGAGAACTGAAGCGCCTGAAGGTGCGACGATGATCCAAATTGAGCAAAGTCTGATCACTGACTGTTTTCTGCAGGAGAAAATGAAGCGAGAGCGCGATCAGCACGAAACACAGGTGAAGCAACTCAAGAGTTCTTGTGTGAAGCTACAACAGCAACTCAAAGTAAGTGAGCATCGCGTGAAAGCAAAGGAAGTGCTGGTCGATCGCATGCAACAGAAGCTGCAACAGCACGTGGACAAGGAGAACATGACGCGCGAGCGTGATCGCCAAGTGCTGAAGCAATGGCAGCAGCCAAAGACACGGAGACGGGGTGCCACAGAGCATGTGGCAGCATTTGAAGCACGCCATGAGCAGATGCAGAGCGAGATCCAGCACTTGAAAGAGCAGGTGCAGGCTCTCAACGCCGAGGTGAGAGACAAGGACAACTGCATCGCACGGTACGCTCGCGCAGTTGCAAACTCGGACAGCCCTGTAGACTTGGACGCCCCAGAAGGTTCAATAGGTTCTCGCTCGTCACGAGCTGACGCATACTCAAACACATTTGCATCCGATGAGATGCTGGATCGCCTGGAAGCGGCTCGGCGTGATCAAGAACGAGCTGCAGCCAAACTTCGACAACGCGAGGCGCATATGCTGAAAAAGGTGGCAGAAATCGAGGAGGAATTGAATGGTGCCAGAGAAACCATTGCAGAACTGAAAGAGGAGAACGCCAACCTGGCGTTGGAAGTTGAATCGAGGCCAAGTATCCGCGATTATCGACTGAGTCAGCGCCGTATCCACCTCTTGGAACGTCAATTGTCGGAGCACAAGCTCGCCCTCGAAGAAGCGAAAGACATTAATGAGCTGCGTCGATACATGGGTACCAAGGAGCTCATTGATCGCGATCGCACCAACCACAGACTCCAGCTAAATCGTCTCAACTCGCTACCACGAGAAACGACGCTTGAAGTGGTCAAGGACGTGTGCCGACTGCTAAATTTGACCGACATCACGATGATCACCCCCAGTATCGAAAAGCTCTGCAACGTGGTGAAAGCCGTCCCCCGGATGGAGAAGTTTATTCGGGACGTCTGTGGATTTGTCTTTTTCCACCAAGACCCAGACGGACGAGGAAACAATCAGCAAACAGGATCACTAGAAGAAGTCATTCCTACGCTGCAACAGTGGATGCATGAACGTCGAAAACTTCATGCATTGAGCGTATGTCTGTATTGCCAGCACTGCGTTGGTTCTGTCGAAATCTGATCCTTCATTGTTGCGCACAGGAATTCAAAGCAGCGATTGTTAGTGAATTATGCAAACGAAGTATCGAGCCTGCGCTGCTGACTGAAGGCCAGGAGCTCAAATCAGCGGCGGCTTTCAGCCAGGCGGTACACATGGTGTCTGAGCTAGTTGAGCTTGAGAAGAATGTCATCCACCATCGAGAGATTTACCTCCACGCAGCTCAAGAGCTTGAGGTTTGGCATCTGTACAATCAGCCTTCAGCGAGTTCGTGTTCCTCATGGCCTTACCTGCTGCATGTTCCAGAGACGTCCGTCCGTTCTTGTCAACCAGATCGTTCGCCATTTCATGCATCTATTCAAAGTCAAGAGTGTGGACGGAGTGCTTCCGAAGATAAATGTATGTGATCCATCGACACATTGGGTTGTCATCTGTCTTAGCGTGTGTTTGTGCGCAGGGAGTGTACTTGTTCGTGAACGAAATGGAAAACTTCCTCCGCGTTTTACGCAAGCTGTTGCTGCTCAGTACGTTGTGTGTGTGCGTTGCGTGCGCATGGAGATCACACATCGGCGTGCTGTCGCTCGTAGTTGTCTGATCGTAGTGATGACTGTTTGAAACAGACGATTCAGCATCTGTGAACGCTTGCATGGCTGCTCTGCAAGAAAAAGTCGAAGGTAAACCAGAAAACTCGCACAGTCCCCAGCACCGAAGCGAAAAGCCAACCGATGGTCAAGTTAACTACGTCGTTGATCACCGAACTCGCGCCATCCGGGAGGCAGCCGATGACAAGGGCGGGTTGGTTGGGGTGCGCCAAGTCCGTGAAATGGCGCTGCTGATCCGTGATCTGAAGCGCGAATTGGGTGCTGCCACAAACGACGACATCCTCCCGCGAACCCGACGTCTGATGGAGCTGTTGAGCTTGTCCATTCATCAACCACTCGGCGATGAGTGATTCTGATCAAGTGCTGTATCATAGTAACCTAAGGCTGCCAGTGGGAAATGCGCACGAATCTTCACACTTCCGGTAGCCCGTTCCTTCAAGACGTGATGATAGCGATAGCTTCATCGTTTGCACCCACCGTCCAGTTCCAGCTCGCTTGCGACGCCATCCACATTGCGCTCACTTTGTTGCGCGACGCCATCCACGCACATTGTTGGCGGAAACATTTGTCGCCAACTGAATGAGTTGCATGACTCGATTGCATCTGCGACACTTCAAAAAGCATCTGCTGTTGCTCATTGAGATCTTGTTTTCATCAACGCAGACCCCACAGAGGTTTCGGTACGTCGATGACATAAATATACGGGTCAGGCAGCGGGACAACAATAGCTGCTCGCCAAGTTTGCGATGCCAGGGCCAATCGCAGTGCGAGTCCCTCATTCGAGAAAGTAACAGCGCGAGCAGGGCTTCCACCGAGCAGGTGCCATCATTGTAATCAGCTCGTCGACTGGAGCCACAGCAAGGCATCATGGGGATGAACAAGTACAAGGTGGGGTCATCGGAAGGAAGCAAGAAAGTGGTTGGAGCTGCGTCGGGTGCATCGGCGGGAGGAAACACGCGCGGAGGATCAGCGCGCTCAGTGAACAGGAGCTGCAACACCAGCAAAAAGAACAAAATCACACCACACATCGTGCTCAACCTCGTGCGTCGGGTCGCCATCCTGGGTGCAGCTGTGCTCTATTTGGTGACAGCAATTCGCGCGTCGATTGATGCCATCAAGGTGTTGCGCGGAGATGAGAACCCACCGATGGTATTTCTGCCGTACGAGTCCAAGTTGATGGCCAAGTATGCCGGCACGACCACTCTACGAGAGAGCCCGATGATGAAGGCCCTGAATTACGACACCACGCCGCGAAATGACTCGTTGTACCTGATGGAAGACTCGACATCGTTCGACAATTGCTCGAGCACACCTTTGCCCGACAGAATCTACTACACCGAGTTCCAGCGATTCATTTATGCGTCACTGGTGGGAGGCGCGTCCTACAACCTGATGTTCTTGGATCCGGCCGTGGGCGAGATGATTGTGCCCGTCGTTGACTGCACATTTTCCTCGATCCTCAACGGCGACAACACCGCCGTGCGCTTCTTTTATCTGATTCGCATGCAAAGCAACCACGACGATGTATATTTGCTCACAATGACAATGTCGATGCAGGATTATAAGATTGCTCGTCAGAGCGAGAACGGACCCGCCGGTGTCGCATAGATCACATTCATCAACGATGTCCAGGTCAAGCCTGTACAACACTACTTCGCCTTGTCACTGGGCTATCCGTTCGAGGCACCACGGTTCCAGGTTTACGAGTTGTTGGAAACAACCAGCGAAAGTTTCTGGAGTTTGAAGAGCATCCCGCCCAACCCTCTGACCGAAGTGCCTAAGTACGTTCTCACTGCGTGCCGCACAGGGTTCTACCTCTCATCGGAAGCCGAGCAATCCAACATCAAGAACTTGTTGTGGGCGCTGCAACCAGCCGCTCTTGATACCAATGCCGTGTGGAAATGGGAAGGAAACTTGTACGACGGCAACATGATCTCGCAAGCGCAGGGTCTCTTCATTTATCCAGACATCATGCGCGCGGATCTCATGTCTGTCTACCTCAGCGGTGCAGGTATTCTAGGCACTCTTCTACGCGAGCGAGTGGACCCAGCGTTTGCCATCATCATGTTTGAGATTGGCTACGGGTATCGATGGTCCATTCAAACGAGATTCCCGGGCTTATTGAAGACGGTCACCGATTTTGCCAACTTCGACTTCGGCCTTGGAATGGCTGAGGCTGACCCGAACCTGTCACTAGTCACCCCGCTGCGTCTCTGGACGATTCACCAACTGCCTTCACGTGATCCAAACTTCATCTTTGCCAATCTCTTCCCGATCTTCAGCACGTTCGTCTTCATCGTGATTTACGTCATTGTACGCAAGATCTACCGCCACTTTAACCCGGACAAGCTGCACATCCAGCGCGTTACGGGGTATTCGGAGGACGAAGAAAGCCTTCTGGCACAGAAGCGCACATTAACACTGTTCGAGCTCGCAACAGGAGCAGCGCTTCAGAACCGCTACGGCTTGGTATCCGATTATGAGAATTGCCTGTTCATCAAGGGCATGAAGTTTGCGTCAGCGGATGGTATTTACTGCAACGGCTTTGTGATTGCCAACGGCAAGTTCCTAATCGCCACGGTTGACCTCACCGCAATCTTGCTCATGAAGTTGACTCGGATTCGTTACCGCAACATTTACGTCTACGACGTCAATGGCAACACCGTCCAACAAACTGCGCGACTGGTTTATCCCACGACTATCACGTTCTCGGACCTGCTGCGCCTCAACATCACAGTGCTATCATAGTGGTAGTGCTGCCAGTTGTAAATATGCTTTTTTTCAATTTCGCTCACTCTATAATTCATTTTTTTTTGCGGAATGTTTGGATCTTACTACGAACAATGCTATACGAGCACCCCGAGTTTCCGCAACTCCATCCGCTTCTGTGGATCATGCACGTACGTGTCGCCATTGCGGATATGCCAGAGCGCACCACCGAGATTTACACCCCACGCTTGCTTTGGGTAAGGCGGCTCACTGGGAACGTAAAACTTGGTGTTCATTGACTCGCAGCTGCCGTGAAGCTGTGCATACACGCGGAAGGCCGGCACAAGCACATCGTGCCACCGTGCGTCGTTCACTCGCCACACGAACCCGGCTTGTTCTAGTTGCACGCGTGATTTTTCTGTCAACTTGACCTTGCCGTTGCGAACCCGCGTGATCCATTGTCCAAGCTTGAAGCCGTGTGTCTTCTCCGGCCATTTAATACTGCTTGGGACAACGAAATCGGTGCTGATGAGCACGTCGCCGTACAACTTCTTATAGGTTTCGAACGCCGGCAGCACAATTGTCTGGAAGGTTGCTTCGTGGTGGTTCTTATGCGACTGCCACACAAAGCCCAGAGCTGTCAGCTCGTCTTTGTGTGCCTTCACCTGGTCTTGATAGCGCCCTTGACGGATGTTCTTGACGTACTGCCCGAGCTTGGTATGCCAGGCCGAGTTAGGCCATCCTGACTTGGCCGGCACCACGAACTCTTGCGGCACATCGCAGTGACCGTGATGCTTGACAAAGGCCTGGAGCGCTGGGAAGATCGTGTCGTTCCATAAACTATCCGACACGCTCAATACAAAGCCGAGCGCTGCGAGTTCGGCCTGGCACGCTTCGAGCTGCTCGGAGTACATGCCCGACCGAACCATAAACACATGCTGACCCAACGCGTAACGCCATAGATGCCGTGGCCACCGCTTGTCATGCATGGGAACCATGAACGCCAACGGCACACGCACGTCTCCGTAGATTTGCTTGTAGGTCCGCAGGCCCGGCAGAAAGTATTGGAACCACTTGGCTTCGCGCACGTTCCACGCAAAATCGATAGCATCGAGGGCATCAGCGTGGTCATCCGAGATCGATTCGCGATTCTGCCGCACACTCTTGACCTGCATGCCCAATGCAAAGCCCCACGTACGTCGCGGCCATGCTGGGTCGTTGAACGGGACCACGAACTTCTGTGGCACGAACATATGCTGCTCAATTGCGCGGAACGCCTGGAGCGCTGGCAGGAAGACGTGCTGGAACTGATAATCCTTCCACGACGACGTCGGGAACCCCAGCGCCTCCAATCGCTGGATGGCTTCCTGCATCGCCAAGCGCTTGGCTGTGGCTTGTGACATCTGCGTTGAGGATGATCTCTTCTTGGCCACGGCGGTCGTAGCACACTCTTCCACGCTGTGCGCCGTCTTCTTGCCCACTGCTTGCATCAGCTTGTGCACACGCATTCCAAGCTTGAATCCGCGCAGATCTTCCGGCCATGTCGTCGCTTCCGGGCCCGTTGCAGGCACTTGGAATTGCGCGGGGACGGCGAAGTGACCCTCGCGGTCATGGAATATGCGCACGCCACGCACCACGTCCTCGTACGTCTGAGCAGCAGAGGATAGCACAGCTTCTGGTGCAGCTGTCTTGGTACCGATGTGTGCTATCTGCTGTGTCGCTCGGAGCAGCAGCGGCGCCTGCGGCCACGCCCATGGCCGGCGCCGACGTCCGATGGCCGTCGCCAGCATCATCAGCTCCGTCGCAGTGTGTGCGCTGCCAGTGAGAGCCACCAGTTGGGTCGAAATAGTGTGGCACGACCTTTCCTGGCGTGGGACACACCATTTCCGGACATGATGCCCAGCGAAACTAGCATGCACACTAGCAGCAATATGGACATATTAATAGTAATAAGCACATGTGCCATTGGCGTTGAAAGCGAGCGATGCGATATTTGCGGCGCAAAACGACACGAGCAGCCCAACACAGCCGCTACACGAGTGGAATCACGCGTACGCGTCCTGAGGGCAGCACAGCGTGCATATTCACGGTGAAACTCGTCAGTGAAGTGGAGTGGAAGAGCGCCGCGGTTGTGCCTAAGAATCATCAGCGACGCGCTGACGACGTGCATGGGCGTGGAGTTGCGCTTCTGGTGGTGATTCGTTCTGAGTGCCGCGTGGCGTGGATAATGCGCGGCGCGGACTAAAAGCAGTACTCGTACGCGGAGTTGTTCGGCAACATCGATGCAGCCCATCATGCGAATATCGGTGCGTGAAAGCGGAGGACGGGCTGCAAGGACCGAAAGTGCGCGACCTCAGTCGCCTGCTACACAGCAACCAGTTACGCCGACGCTGCTGCCGGCTGTCAACTCGACCAATCCCGAGAACAACTCCACACAACCAGCTGAAAGAGTCGCGACTCCAGAGGCTGCTGCTGTTGCTGCTACTGCTGATGGCCCGCAGACTGCACCACCGTTGTTGGGATTGCGGCAGTCGCCCAGCAAGTCTTTGCGAGGATTCATGTCGATGTTTGGCTCCGCCAAGCCGTCGCATGATGCCGACGGCTCGATGAAAGTGGAGGATGCCGGAGCGACACCAACTCCAGGTAGTTTGGATTCCAGTGCAAACAACGTGAGCACAGTGTCCAGGTCCAAGGTCCACCCCGAGGACCCTGGGCACTCGAATGCATCGCACTCTTCGGATCCGCACGTGACGCATGTGAACGTCAGTTCGCATGCGCATGGCCACCGCACGAGCCACAGTCCAGTCCATGGACAAACTTCAGATGCTACGCATGGCCACCATCATGGCCACGGTCACGGCCACCCGCATATTGCGGTGCGACGACCATCTGTAGATCCTCGTATAGCAGGTGGTCATGCCAGTCGCAGACCTAGTCACGCTTCGGCAACGCCGGGTCGTCGACGAAGTAGTGCATCGTCAATTGCTGAGACGGTGTCCAACTTCACACAGCACATTACCAAGATGTTTGAGAACCTGCAGAACGAAGTCATGGACGAACGGAAGAAACAACGTGTGGCGGAGCTTGTGGACAAGGAAGTTCTCGTCCTGAACGCCGACCAGCTGGCACACATCCAAAAGAAGAATACGCACCCATTCACAATATCGATCAACTCGAACTTTCGTCACTGGTGGGACTTCGTGCTTACCATCAGTGTCGCCTACGTGCTCTTTGTGACGCCAGTCAAGTTAAGCTTTGATGATATCACTTCAATGGATCTGGGAGGTGTCGGCTATGTCATTGATGTCATGATCGACCTGATTTATCTTATCGAGATCACACTCAATTTCTTCACTAGCTACATTGATGACGCAACAGGCGAGGAAGTGAAGACGCTGAACATGATTCGACACAACTACATCTATGGTTGGTTCATCGTGGATGCCTTAAATAGCTTTCCCAGCTCGCTTATTGGAACCAGCAACGTCCCCCTGCAGCTCATGAAACTACTGAAGGTGGCGCGTGTGATCAAGCTGTCTGACTCCGGGTTGTTCAAGATGATAACCCAGCGCATCAACCGTACCATGAATCCATCGTTAATGCGCATGTCAGAGCTCACGCTTATTTTCTTCATTTCCCAGCACTTCATTGCATGCGCTTACTACTTCACCAGCAGGCAGCAAAATGAAGATACCGGGTGGGGACCAAACCGCACGGGAAACCTCTACGAAAGCTACGTTGACTCCATGTACTTCGCCATTATGGTGACAACCGCCAATGATGTCTCCCCGCACACGTCTACCGAGAAGCTCTTTACTTCCGTTATGTTGGTCGTGGGCATCATCATCAATGCTTCCATCATCGGTAGTGCTGCCAATCTGTTGGCGAACATGGACAAAGCGGAGATTGCGCGCAAGAACCAGATGGACAGTATCAACGACTACCTGCGGTTCAAGAAGGTCCCATTGTCGTTGCAGAACCAGATTCGACGATATTACGAGTACGCCCTCACCACGCGGATGGTGGACCCAACACATACGCTGTTTGCTGATCTCCCCGATCGCTTGAAATTGTCGCTCAAGATCAATTTGCATGACGAGTTCATTCGCAAGGTACCGCTATTTAAAGTATGCTCAAGTACTGGTGTTATCGCGATGATGCAATGTCTCAATATGGTGGTCGTGATGGCTGGGGAGATCATCATCAATCAAGGAGAGGTGGTAAGAATCATTGCGCGAAGAGCTTTGGTCGCTGTCGTATCGGCGGTGGTATTGATGCATTTCCTGTCTTGCCAGGGACACGAGTTCTATTTCATCAAATGCGGTCGTGTTGCCCTCTTTGTGCGAACAGATATTGAGGAAATCCCGCTAGGCACGCTGGGCGAAGGTTCTTTCTTCGGTGAACAATCTTTGCTGACTGGAGAACCTCAGAAAGCTGAAGTCAAAGCAGAATCGATCACAGAATTGGCGTATTTGACCAAGGAAGACTTCACGGCCATTATCGACAAATTCCCCACGTTTTTCCTCGCTGTCAAGCGGATCAGCGACTCGCGTATGCAAACAGCGCAGAACGTGCAGAAAATGAAACTGGGGCGTGACAAGCGCAATTCTACTGGACGAAGACTGTCACTGAAAACTGCGGCACAAATGCTTAGCTCTCGCCGCGTTGCTGACAAGATGGACTCGATGTCGATACCTCTCCCAAAGAAAAGTTCAGAAAGTCGGTCCACGTTTGTCAGCGTTGCCACTGGTCCTGCATTACGTTTAACCAAACGGATGCCAAGTTCCCGTCGCAAACCAACCACAACGTTTAATGTCAAGTATCTAGAAAAGCTTTCGCTGGCACAAGCACGGCATCTAGCGACCATGAAAGCTATTGAGGAAATGGAGATTGATGCCAATGACGAATGGGACAACGATTCTTCTGGGATCTGAAGCGGCTGTGAAGCCATCTCCCGCAAAATGAAGCAGCCAAGCCCATTGGTCCGTGTGTTCGTTCACTCGATTGCCGTATTTATTTCGACTTAATCAGAGAAGTCACTATCATCGTCATACTTTGGGATCGGTGGTGGTGGCAGCCCAGGACGTGGAGGAAGAGGAGGGCCATCGACTGGAGCAAATGGAGGTGGTGGAAGACCTGGTCGCGTTGGCATTGGTGGTGGTGGCAGACCAGTTGGTCCAGCTGGAGGTGCAGGAGGTGCGGCAGCGCTGGGTGCACCACCACCAGCATTTGGTGACGGACCTTCAGGATCCATGCTGAAAACAACGATCAACAATCAAAATCTGGTTGTGTAGCTCAACAGCAGCCACAACGTACCTCAAAATGTCGAGCGTTACTCCATCCATCATCAATTTTTGTCTAATGGCACCATCAGGAAGGCCGAGCTTGCGCATATTGAAATATCTGTCAAGGTAGTGTTATAATCGCAATGAACCTTGATGAGATCATGAATGCCACGCAATTGGTTCCAGTTACTGTGACGTACTTGGCAAAGGCCGGATCGTCCTTGAGTTTCAGGAAACCACCACTTTCTTCCACGGGGGCTTCGGCGGGGGGCGGAGGAGGCGCTGCGGGAGGAGCTCCTGGAGGCGGCCCCGATGGTGGGCCAGGTGGTGGTCCTGGTGGCAGTGGTGGGCCACCAAACAGACCGCCTGCATCATCATCATCATCGTCTGATGAGTCTGAAGGAGGATGCGGAGGCAATGGAGGTAGGGGTGGTGGCGGAGGAGGACCGTCGCCGAACAGTGACTCAGGTCGTCCACTTCCACGCGAGCTGGTGGAAGACTGGCAAAACACATAGCTACGTCAGTTTGCCGCATAGCATGCCTGCGACCACCAGGGACTTACAGCAGGAGAGAACGCCTCTGACATTGGTGGTGGCGGAGGCGGTAGTGGGAGGTCATTTGTTTGGATTGGAGGAGGCGGTGGCGGTGGTGGCGGCCCCCCACTGGACGCAGGGGCACTAGCACCTCCGCCAGCGGACGGAGACGGACCTTCGGGGTCCAGGCTGAAGTAAGATGCTGATCGTCAGCGCCAACGCTCTCGCACAACAGACCAGCGCCACTTCAATATGCTACTTACTTCCATAGTTGCGGATCCAAACCGTCCATTGCCATCTTCTGGACAATAGCGCCGTCGGGCATCCCAAGGCGCTTCATAGTGAAGTACCTGTGTGCAGCAAAATGATAGGATATGTCAGTACCTAATGAGACCAGCGGGGCTTTGGTGATCGTACTTAGCGTATACTGGGTCGTCTTTGAACTTCAGCACGGCTGGCGCTTCGCTCGCCGCTGCATCGCCTGCTGGTGCCAGCTCGTTCGCTGGAGCTAAGACCAGCGCACTGGAATCGCCTGCCGGTGGTGGCGGTGGTGGTGGCGGCGGCGGAATGAGCCCGCCAGCCGCGTCTCCATCACTGGGTGGTGGTGGCGGCGGGGGTGGTGGTGGAATAATGCCAGCATTCGTGTCTGGAAGGTCAACGCTGTCAATGGCAATGTTGGATCCGATGGCGTCGGCGTCGGTCGGTGTCGCCGTCGACGCGCCCACTTGCTCGGCAGCCACCTGCACGTCACTGTCTGAGACCGTGAGGTCGGGAATGCTGTTGGGCTTGGCCTCTAGGATTGCCAACAGGATCTCCACGCGCGTGAGGTTGGTCGAGACTTTGTTGATGCGCTCCTCGCACTCGTGCGCAAAATGGTTCAAGAAGCGCGTGGTGTTGGACACAAAGTTGTTGACCAACAGCAGCGACTTGGTGATCGGGATGGCCGGCAGCTGCGTCAGGTCCATCGGAAGCTCCACTTCTTCCTCTGTGGGCGATGGCGTGCCGGTGCCATCGCTAGGATTGACGGCCACGAGCGCCGTGGATGTCGACGCCATGGTCAGACGTTCCTCGGCTGCGCTCGTGGAACGAACCTCCACTTCATGTCAATAAGGACCGAAAACCTGCAGCGACGACATGTATCAAGTATTGCAAGTTCCCAAGTATGAGAATGGTATATAAAATATGCAAAATTCAGATATCTATATTCCAATATTCATAACATAATATGTTTGCTATACTTTTTTATGAATGTGAGGAATGCATTGCAGTGTTGAATGTGCGTTGGGGATGTGTGCCTTTCGTTGCTCTCGACATGCTGACGCCATTGCGACAATTGTGTCGAACCATGTGAACTCCACCCACCATTGCATTCGTTGCTGCATTGCAAACATCCGATTGATCCACCTTTGCCACTGCCTCGTGGGTGGCGACTGGACAGGTCATGTTATTCCTGTCGGATTCTGCTCGGCGTTGCAGAGCAAGCGCGTGAGCGGCCGGGCATGCGCGCGCGCGACAACAGCAATGCATGGTGGTGTACCCATACTTCCTGTGCCGCCGGCCTTGGCGCGTGATCGCTCGCATTCCAATGTCCGTGGCTCACGGCGTTCATCGGCGCCGTTTGCGCCCAACTCGTCGCAGCGCAACGTGCTGCTGGCAGCCATGCAGATGACGGTCACCAGCAAGCGCAACCTGCTGCTGCCCATGGAAGCAGCGGTGGAAGAGCGTATAGACGGTGACAACAATGGGGACCGTGCCAAGCCAGCCGCCAGCAATAACGCCACACTGTCGGCAGGTGATGCCGTCGGAGCGGCGCGTGCAGAAGACGCGCTATTCCCACCCACAACGCGCAAGAAACAGGAGCGCACGAACGAGACCAATGCGCTGATTGCATCACTGCAAGCCAACATTCGCGCGCTCATAGTGCTCAACCGGCGCGAGCAAGCAGAAACTGCAGTGCTAGCGAGGACGATCGAGAACCTGACTGTGGAGCTAGGGCGATTCAAAGGTGCGAAGCCTATTGGTGCTGGCTGTGCTGCAGTGCAACTCACCTGATCACTCCGGGATGTCACAGAGGCGTACGAGGAAGAGAAAGTCAAGAACGAGAAGATCGCGGCGCTCAAGAAGAATCGCTATGCTGACGGTGCGAGCAACTACCTGCCGGAAATCCAGAGCATACAGGCTGCCGCAGCCGCCGCTGCTGCTGCTGCGGTCCAACAGCAGGTGCAACTGGAAATCTCGTACCAGCGCAAGGTGAGTTAACGTTCTTGTTGTATTCGTGCACAATGTAGACCTGATGGGTGTGGTGAATGAAGCTGCTATCACTTGAAAATCGATACAAGGATCTCATCTCGAACAACAAGAAACTCGTCAACAAGATCCACCAGCTGGAGAAGACTGAGGCGGACGCGGACGCACTGATTAAGGAGCTTCGACAGGAGAATATTCGTCTGGCCACGCAAGTGGACAGTCTAAGCAGCACCATTGCGTCACAATCGTCACTGATCATCGGTCTTCGAACCACGATGCAGCAGCTCAACGTAAGTTGTGTTGCTGGTGGACTTGGATGTTTGTAGTCCGCCCACGTCGGTTGACTTGCTTGGTAATGTGCCATGCCATCAACAGAAAGACGAAAAGGAAACAGTGGAGCTACAGAGGAAAGTGACCAAGCTCCAGGCTGAAATGGATGCCCTCAAGACCCGCGAGCGACTGCTTAGGGAGGAGCACGACAAAATGAAGATGGTGTTTTCCAAAGAACGCGAGGCATTCACCAACAAAGTTGTCGACTTTCAGCATCGACTCCAAATCCGCGAGCAACTGGGTGACGACGTGGAAGCCCTGGAGCAGAAGGTGAACGCCATGCATATGGAAAAGGTGGCGCTTGAGAATGAGCTGGTCTTGGCGCGTGAGGCTTATGACAAGATGGAGACGCGTATGCACGAGCAAGAGCTCATGACAAATCGCTTACTAGAAGTACGTGCATTGGACTGGCCACTCTTGGTTAAGTGGACTGTTTCTCAATTTGCGGTGAATTGATGTGATTCAGGCGAACGAGAACCTCGAACAAGATCGTCGTGAACTTCAGGGAAAGGTCGTGGAAGCCGAAGTTAATTCGCTGCTGCGCGAGGAACTGCAGACCGTGATCACCGAGCTGTCGAAGAAGGACCAAGAGATGAGTACACTGATGGGGCGTGTGGTGGCGCTTGAAGCTGAACGGGAGGAACTATTGGAGGCAGCCAGTCGCATGAAGATCGAAATGAACAACGCGATGCAGCTCTCCAAGGACGAGACCGTCCAAGCGTTGCAATTGGCACGACAGAAGGCAGCGACGCACGAGGCGCTCGCGCTGGTGCACGAAGAGAAGCAGGCATTACAGGAAAGCATGCGCGCGCTCGAAGAGCAGCTTGCAACTGACAAGAGCCAATGGCTGGACGAGAAGAGTGCGCTTGAAGCCTCGTTCAAAGCCCAGATCAGTGTTCTGGAGGCCGAAATCGACCGCCTGCGTCATGTCGAACCAATCATCGTGGAAAAACCTGTGCCGATGCCAGGCGAAGCTGAGAAGCGTGAAGCGCTCGAAGTCAATCTCGATAAGCTGAGCGACGAGTACAAAGAGCTGCGTGACTCGTTCTACAACCTCGACATCGAATACAAAAAGCTCATGACGAAGAAGTACAAGACGGAGTCTTTCCAGAGCCAAGCACGGCTATTACAGAACGAGAACTCGGAGCTGACCACACGCCTCGAAGAAGTGAGTGGTGACCTGTTGCGCACGCGGGCAGAGCTCAATGCCAAGACGTTCGAGATCGTGGACCTGAAGGCACGCGTCGTGGACATTGGCGTGCTGGACATGATGCGGAAGACACAGGAATCGCTCGAGCACACGGTCGGTGCGCTGGCCGAAGCGGAGACAGCGTCCGAAAGCACCTTCACGTGTCTGCAGTGCATGCGGTTGTTTGTGGATCCGCTCACACTGACACCGTGTGGACACACATATTGCGCCAGCTGTGTGTCTTCGTTCGGGAACCCGTCCATTCCCGCCAGCATCATCTGCAAGGTGAGTGTTGAGCCAGCTGCATGCCTGTGTACACCACCAGCCCATGGGGGGGGGGGGGGGAGGACATGGCGGTGGGCGCCCAACTAGTGAGACCGCCCCGCGCTGACGTGACGCTTGCTGCAGGAATGTGCGACGCCCGGCACGACCGTGGCCGTGTTCGCCAACAACGCGCTGGCCGACCTCACGGCGCGCTTCATCTTCCGGCAGCAGAGCTTGTCGTCGCTCACGACCATGTGCTTGTCGCTGCGCAACAGCTTTGCCAATCGCATGGAACTGCCTCCCGCTTGAGTTTGATCCATCGCCGTCACGTCGAGCCACCCACGAAGCCAAGTCGACGCGTCCGTGACGTTGTGCATTTCATGCGTGTGAGAAATCCGTGCTCAATTGCAAAGCTGGTCGGTGATTGTGAACCGTTGCACGCTCAATATCAAATTCCACAGGTTCTCACCGACCCCACCCGTGACTGCTCTGTGCTGTGATGGCCTGTCATTGAGGGTGATGCCTGTCTGCGACAAATGCACTTTCACAGGATCTTAAACGGCTTCTTGACCTGGAGCTGACGATGAGCTGCAAGAGCAAGGAAGGCCGCGGAGGCAGAGCGCGGCCGGTGCCGCGCCTTGCGCCGCATCTCTGTGCGTCGGCGCCCGGTCCCGTGGCTGCTGGCACCATCCACTCAGGCGCTGGTGGCGGGGCGGTGGCGCATGGGGTGCGCCTAGGCCGCACGCAGCTGGCGCGCGTCGAGGCGACCACGCACTTCGTGAGATTCTCGACTCGTGCTCGCTCGCTTGAGCGTGCGTGCGTGCGCGCGGCTTCCTGCGAATTATCGATTTGGTGCACACGCGATGGTGAACATCGCGTCGATCGCCAAATATGCCACGGCCGCCCTGGTGGCCGTACAATGTCTCGTTGTGGTGAACAGCCACGCGGTGGCGACGACGGCTAGTCCTGGGCAACCGCTGCGGTGGCTGGAGGAGACGCCCGCGCCAGTGGCGAACACGCCCAAGCCGTCACCAAGCGAGGCGGCCACTCCGACTACCACACCGACAACTGCTCCGACTGCGGCGCCAACTACGGCGCCAACGGCAGCACCGACTGCTACTGTAACTCCTGCCCCAATTGAAGCACCGACTGCTTCTCCAACTGCAGAACCAACAGCAGCGCCAACAGCTACTCCCACTGCAGCACCGACGGCAGCGCCAACGGCAGCACCGACGGCGGTGCCAACTGCAGCACCAACCGAAGCACCGACAGCGGCCCCAACTGCTGCCCCAACTGCAGCACCAACTGAAGCACCGACTGCGGCTCCAACTGCTGCCACAACTGAAGCACCAACGGCTGCTCCTACTGCTGCTCCAACGACTGCTCCGACGACCGCTCCTACAACCGCACCAACGGCTCCTCCTCCACCGCCGACGGATGCTCCAACAGCGGCCCCAACAGCGGCCCCAACAGCGGCTCCAACAGCGGCTCCACCACCCCCAGTGACGCCAACTCCAACATCGGCTCCTCCGGCAGTGACCGATGCTCCAACAGCGGCTCCAACTGCTGCTCCAGTTCCACCAGTGACGCCATCTCCAACATCGGCTCCTCCGGCAGTGACGGATGCTCCAACAGCGGCTCCACCACCACCAGTGACGCCAACTCCAACATCGGCTCCTCCGGCAGTG